>SZWC01018556.1:44216-56195 GCA_023375785.1 Penium margaritaceum
GGACGTCAAGGTTTGGCGCATGTGCCAGGTCACAGACCTTGCACATGCGCGAAACGTGCTTGGGAGTGACGGGCGTGGGGGATCGGCGTGCGACCCTCCGAACGATCGATTTTTCAAAACACCAAACGACGAGTCGATTGTCGGATGTGAACTGACTGGCTTTTGGATTTAGGACCCCCCCCCTCTCCCCAAGGATTCGTGAGTGGATTCCCGAATCCCCATACAAGACCCAACCCTGGATCTGGAATCGTGAATCCGGGTCCGGATTCGGGATTCGTGAACCAGATTCACGAATCCAAGGATTCGTGTGCAGCTTTAATCCCTGATGAAGGGAGTGGAACTCGCGAAGGCGCGCTGACCGGGTCGCGTGAGTCTCTGCTGTAAAAAGGGTCAGCGCCAGCTCCCAGCCGCGGCGCGGGTCTGCGCCTGCTCCCGTCCCAGGCGCGCCCAGGAAGGGGCGGAAGTCTACCACTGTCTCCTGTGGAACTGCGTACAGCAGTCCACGCATGGCACGCGCTGCCGTCTGGGACTGGAGCGAATCAGCCGTCTGGTACTGGTTGTGGTAGTAGGGCCAGACTCCCTTTGAGTCTGCCCATACCTGAAATAGCACCTCCCAACAGTCAAACCCCGCCTTGCTGTCGTAGCGAGGCGGGGAAGTCTCGAAGTCCTTGGGTCGTCGCTCCGTGGGGAGCTGAACCTCTGGTGGTGCTAGGAGCGGGCGTGGGAAGGGCATGAAAGGCATCAACGCTGCTCCTCCAGCGGCACCCGAGACCTGACGCGGGTCGGTCTGCTGNCGGTGTCTCAATGCGCAGGCTCCTCATCTGCTCCATCAGCCGGCGAAGCGCGTCCTCCCCAGTGGGAGGTGGCGCCTGATCCCACTCCTCGACCATGGACTCTCGTCTCTGCGCAGGGGCGGCAGTGGGGCCAGCAGACTCCTGGGCCGATGGGGTTGCGTCTCTCTCTCTCCTGGGCTGATGTCCCGGTGTCCCAGACAGAGAGACCAAGGCATCGCGGATCTGTCGCAGCGTAGCTGACTGCTCATCCTGGCGCTGGCGGAGTGACAACTGCTCCACCAGCAGGAAGTCAATCGCCTTTGAGCGTGGGCTGCGGCCCCCGCTCGTGACGGTGTCCTCCAGCTCCTTGCCCTTGGAGCTGCTCGGCTCCATGTTGAGGCGGTGCGAAAGTCGTCCGAACGCAGAACCGTCAGCGTTTCTCGCCAATTTAGGACGGTGGCAGAAGTCGACCTTCTGACCAAAAAATCGGCGAAGTGCTGAAAATTAAAAAGAATAAATTTTCACCACTACGAATTGAAGGTTGTCCAAATGAAGCGAAATTTCGACCACAGAGGCGTCTGAGGATGCTGAAGACAATGGTGAAATTTTCGTCTTCAGAAAGTGGGGAAAAGGGCCAAAACGACCTGATTTTGTGCTCAGGCCGGAAAAATGAAAAATTCAAATCAGTGATGCGGAACGGTGAATGCTGGAGGCTACAGAGCTCCAAATGAGGCGAGGAAGGGCGCGATGGAAAGCTTGAGATCTAAGCTTTCCAGCGAGCCATAGCGCGCAACTTTTGGTGGCTATTTGAGTCCGCCACAGGCGGGTGAAGAGAGGATGGCGGCTGACGCGATTTGCGTCTGCGGCTCCTCCACGTCCGTGCGGCTTCCAGGAAGCTGCACGGCTGGAGTCAGCACCTACAAAAGGTACTGGTGCCTCTAGTGCCTGAGTGGCCACGGCCGCCGCTACTGCTGTTGCTCGCTGATGGTGCTGTTGCTCTCCCGGTTTGCCGCTCCAAGTCGCCACACGGGCGGCCTCGAACCGGCTGCTGCTGCGCGCAAGGGCTCCAACGGCCTCAAGCCGTTGTGACACGCTGCAGCTGCAGCACGAACCTGCCGTTGCAGTTTCTGACGCATCAGGATGATGGCATATGCGTCGCTGCGTGCTCTTGTCGCCTCAAGCGACTCAGGGTGGTGATGGGTCCAACCAGGACGACCTGCTGCTGCTGTGGGCTGCTGCCACTGCTGCTGCTCACTGCTGCTGCAGCTGCTGCGTCTCTGCTGCGCAGCACGACGAGCACTGGCTCACCTACTCTGATACCATGAGAAGATTCCAGGAAGCTTCCTAGCCTTTCTGCTTGCTAGCCTGACAGCACGGGTCTGGCTGGTTGACACACAGGTCATGCAAGGGACAGCAAGGGTAGGGAGAGACACGTGCACTTGTATCTCAAGCTTCAACTGAAGTTAATGCAGAGAGAAATAACAAATGACAGGTCCACAACANCAGCACGAACCTGCCGTTGCGGTTTCTGACGCATCAGGATGATGGCATATGCGTCGCTGCGTGCTCTTGTCGCTTCAAGCGACTCAGGGTGGTGATGGGTCCAACCAGGACCTGCTGCTGCTGCTGTGGGCTGCTGCCACTGCTGCTGCTCACTGCTGTTGCAGCTGCTGCGTCTCTGCTGCACAGCACGACGAGCACTGGCTCGCCTACTCTGATACCATGAGAAGATTCCAGGAAGCTTCTTAGCCTTTCTGCTTGCTAGCCTGACTGCACGGGTCTGGCTGGTTGACACACAGGTCATGCAAGGGACAGCAAGGGTAGGGAGAGACACGTGCACTTGTATCTCAAGCTTCAACTGAAGTNGCCGTGGCTCACGGCGGGTGGCGCACACGGCGGTGCCTGTCAAACCTGAACCGGCCCAAAACCACTGTTTTGGCCATAATTCTGCGCACAAGCGTCCAAACGGAGCGGCGTCTGATCCTACGGATGCACAACAAAAAGACGGACACAACGACTGGTCACACGCCTACGTCCGGGAACAGCCGGAGATTGTAAGAAAACAAACATGTAAATCAGCCTGGCAAGGCTGTCCACCGAGAAAATCCTGAAGACCTCCAAATGTAGTCCGTGGGCTGTGGGAGCCCTCTGGTACACTGGGTAGGCTGCCAGGCTGCCTCCAGCGGGTGGAGCATCACCTCAGGGAACTCTGTCTCCAGCTGGGTCCGCCTCAAGGATCTGCACGAGCATGGACACGGCCGAGTGGTCACAACCAACTATACAACTGTGTATGACTGACAACANGCCGTGGCTCACGGCGGGTGGCGCACACGGCGGTGCCTGTCAAACCTGAACCGGCCCAAAACCACTGTTTTGGCCATAATTCTGCGCACAAGCGTCCAAACGGAGCGCTGTCTGATCCTACGGATGCACGACAAAAAGACAGACACAACGACTGGTCACACCTTACGTCTGGGAACATCCGGAGAGTGTAAGAAAACAAACATGTAAATCAGTCTGGCAGGGCTGTCCACCGAGAAAATCCTGAAGACCTTCAAACGTAGTCCGTGGGCTGTGGGAGCCCTCTGGTACACTGGGTAGGCTGCCAGGCTGCCTCCATCGGGTGGAGCATCACCTCAGGGAACTCTGTCTCCAGCTGGGTCCGCCTCAAGGATCTGCACGAGCATGGACACGGCCGAGTGGTCACAACCAACTATACAACTGTGTATGACTGACAACATCACAACACATGCACGTGTCTTCTTGGGCATGGAGATTGAGCGCAACCGTCAGCGTCGTATGCTCACCGTGCATCAGGCCGGGTATGTCCGTACTCTAGGGGAGCGGTTCGCTATCCTTCTGGCTTGTGTTCCCCAGGCATCTATGCTCATGACGCCTGCTTGGCAGCACCTTCTCAAGACCGCTGACCCTGTGCGGTTGGGAGAGCTGGTAGACGTCACGACCTACCTCCCGGTCATCAGGTCATTGATGTTTCTTTGCACTACGACTCTTGCTGACGATGCATTTGTGGTCAACTTCTTGTCCCAGTTCTCTCAGTGCCCGCGTCGCCTCCATCTTGAGGAAGCGTTGCGTGTCATCCGTTACATTGTGTCCACACATCGTCTCGGCTTGTGTTTTCGTGCACAGCCCTCTCTCGTTGTTGATGGATACACTGACAGCGATTGGACCCAAGATCGTGACGCGCGTAGATGGTCCAGTTATATCTTCCTCATCGGCAAGAACGCGGTTTCCTGGAAGAGTAGAAAACAAGGTTGTGTCGCACGCAGCTTGACTGAGGCTGAGTATGTCGCTGTGGGTGCGGGTGTATGTGAAAGCATTTGGGTGTGTCGTCTTATACAACAGCTGCGCCAGCCTATTCGTTGCATCACTCTTCGCTGCGACAATGAAAGCAGTCGATGCATTGCTGAGCATGATGACATGCATCACACGCGCACAAAACACATCAACATGGAGCATCACTTTGTCCGTGAACGCATTGCGTGTGGTGATGTGCGTCTGATTGGAGTTAACACCCGGCAACAACATGCTGACTTTCTTACGAAGGCACTTTGTAGTGGAAAGTTCAAGGTGGCTGGGCATGCTGTTGGTCTCCAGTCTCTCCGTGCCGGTCCCGGTTGAAATTTCTCTGTCTCATCCCGCTCTGTCACCCCAGTTCTAGCCCATGTCGTCCACTCTCACAGTGTTGTGGCTCCTTCCTCCTGCTTGTGGCTAGTTATCGCCTGTCCATGCCCCTTGTGCGCTTATGGCATCTAGCGTCTACGAGTCATGGGGGGGTGTTGTTATGTCAGTCTTGGTGACCTCTAGACTTGACGCAAACCATATGCAGGCAGGCTACAGTGATCGCCAGCTACCTTCGTGGTCTCTCCCTTATCTTGCACATCCCTATGTGCACATTGGAGTTTTCTCGGTGGCCAGTGCACGACGGCCACATGTTCGGCACCTTCGCTTCTACTCTTTGTCAACTTAGTTCTGCAGGGCTTGTTTTTTTGCTTCCGCTGCTTCTTTCCGTTCGTCATTCGGCCACCCGAGTGCCCCATACTACTGCTGGGATCCGTCCCGTTCTTGTTTGGTGGCTCGTAGATCTTTTCTTGGACTTTGCCGTAGGTTAGACATTGCACAGTTTGCACGTACGCTAGCCTGACCGAGGGTGGAGGGGATATCCCTCACTCTCACTCATTGTTAACCACCTTTCACATTTTCAAGCATATCTTTGCTGTCTCCTAGCCTAACTCATTGCCGTCTGTTCCATTGTGATACACTGTGTCCTCTCCGACACACACAACAACTAAATGGGTTATCATTCCCTCAGTTGATGCAGCGTGCAGGAACCCAAGCTCGTTGCTTAGTCTGCGCCCTCAGTATGCCGCACCAGACTCTAAGTCTGAGAGCTCTGGTGTTGTTACTCACAAATGCGCACGCCAAAGTTAGCGCCAGACAACAGCTAAAAACTGGAACTGATTGATTAGCAACTGAGAATGAGCAACAATAGGAGATCCCTCCAAATTCTAGCTCCCCCCAACTATGTACAGCTTGTTACTCGTTTTTGTTTTCCCCCAGTCTGAGAATAGACCTATTTTCTGGCAGGCAGGGTTTTGTCGGTGAGCCCTGCCAGACGGCCGACAGCCCAAAACCCGGGTATCGTCTGTTTTGCCTGAAAAGTGGACCATACCATAATACGCATGCTGCGAATGCAGTCGTGTGGTCAGAATCAGCAAGAAAAATAACAGTGAGGAGTTATGGCTGCATAAACCCAGGCAACATCTACGCTAATCCCCGGTACCAACAGTGCCAAAAAATCATGAAACATGGACCCTACGCATAGTATGGTGCTACGAACGCAACAGTGCAGTCAGATACAACACTGGACGTGTGTAGAGAGAATATGCAACGACAGTGACTGCCGGCGGCACGACGGCCGAGGAGGTCTCCCGATGGAGCTGAGCACGTTGGAGGGAGGAGGCTCCAGCAAACTGCGTGTAGGCCGCAGCGTGCGTCTGCTCCCCCAGATGACACTCCAGCAGTGTCGCATCTTGCCGTCAGTCATCTACACGCTGATGTACACTAGCCGGGAGGACACAACAGAATACAATTGATATGTGTGGGAAACCAACACTCCCTCATGACTCACAAGCGCACTGCACATAGACGGGCTGAGAGCATAGAGACCAAGCGAATAGGACGAGAGAGAGAGAGAGAGAGAGAGAGAGAGAGAAGCTCATGGACGCACACTGACTGCACTCATTGCCTTCTTGATCGAGTCACGCTTCAGTGCCTTGGTGCAGAAGTCAGCCAACTACCGTGCTGTCTCAACCCACACAATGCTGATGTTTCCGTTATGTAACAATGAACGCACATAGTGATAGTCCACATTCATGTGCTTTGTGCGAGTGTGATTCACGCGGTCATTGTCAGTAATGGCCATGTCACTTTCTTTGTCACAATGCAGCGTGATGGACGAGAGTGACTGACACAACTCGGACAACAGGCGACGTAGCCACACGCTCTCACAAGCGCTTGAACCAAGGGCCACATACTCAGCCTCAACAGTGCTGCGCGCAATGGAGCCTTGCTTGCCGTTGCGCTAGGACACAACCGTTCTGCCAACAAGAAAGATCCAACCAGTACGACTCTTACGGTCCGGACTACCGGCCCAGTCACTGTCGGTGTATCCCATCACCATAACTGACGGCTACCGACGGAACATAAGGCCTCACCGTGGGATGGAGTTGATATAGTGAAGTACTCGGATTGCGGCCTCAAAGTGGAGGTGACACGGCTCCTTAGAGAACTGTGCCAGGAGGTTGACGGGGAACGCAATGTCTGAACGCGGCGTCGCCAGAAACATCAGTGACCCGATGACGTGTAAATACGTGGTCACATCTATAGGCTCCCCCACCACGGCTGGAATAGAGCTATTGAGCATCCTCTAACCATCGGGACACTGGTACAACCCACCAAGTGTCCGGGTTTCGACCAAAAGAGTGCTACCATCCACATGTAGCTGTGTAGGCACGTAGCATGAGCCACACGCCGTCTGCTATAGTATGCTCATAGCAGAGCATGGACCCCTTGCCATGCATCTCCCATAGCGTCGCGTGAGGTTGAGGTCCACACAACACTCCCCCTGGACAGATGAAACTGGCGTCGATGTCCTCGATGGAGATGTTGATATCGTATCTGAACAAATCATGGGTGAAAAATCATGTGGTCTCTCCACCACGTAGAGATAGCTCCTCCTGTCACATGCAAATCTGCTCCCACCCTCAAAGATGAAGTGGTGTCTCCGGCTATGACTCATCATGTTGTCTCTGCATCACCTGGAGTGCACCGATCCTCGTGAGATTGCTGAGGGTCCCAACTCACAGTCTCTCCTCTCTCCTCTCTGCCAGAATGCATCTTTGTATGCTGAATGAAAGGGGATGAACAAGTAGCACGCAGGCGTAGATGAAGTGACGGAGCTGGCCTCCGAGGCGGGATAGAGCACCCTAAACATAACTGGTGCATAACTGGTGTTCAATGAAGGGGTGATGTCATTGTGTTGTTCATTATCTTGCATCATCCCCAGTTTACGCACTACTTCACTTTGGACTCCAACTGTTACTGCCGGTGGCAAGTGTGATGGAGTGTGTGACATCATTCATAGCTATAGCAGGTCTGACATACATCATCATGACATGGAAGGACTGGGCACCAAGGCCAGTACACATTGTCAAAATGTACATGTGTCCATGTCATCATGGAGCATGTATCAAAGGTAACAGTCTATGTCAAAAGGACGAAAAAATCTTCTACGACATGGACGGCGGCGATTTAGAGGAATTTTTTTCTACCTCATCCACATCCGAGTCAGAAGACGATGAGGAATTTTTAGACTGCAACCCAGACAACTGCTGTGTCGCAGGCAACTTGTGTCTTGCCTGTGAGATCATGTCATGGATCTACTCTTTGTCCCCTTCAGTCTAGCGTTGGTTGGTCAGTGGTCGTCCAGGTCCCTTTGTTGCAGGCTTTGCACACTAAGTATGCATTACAACCACTGTGGAGCTCCTTTCCTAGCCTGTTTTTGTATGAACCACGATGAATGTCCCATTGCAAGTGGTCCTTTGGTGCTGTGAAATGTTCTTCCTTTTCCTACTGTTAATGGGTGTATGGTGCATTTTCACACGAAGTTCATAATGCTATGCCCATTTCTCCAAAATGAAGAAGTCCATGTTTCACAGGTACCATTAGGGAAATAAGTATAGATCCTTGTCAACATTTTGCAAGTCGTTTTAGTTCCGTTTGGATATGTGGGTGAATTCAATTTCAAACAAATACAGATCGGCCCATGCATATGATTCATTCAAGTCCATCATTGACACACAATGTTCCCAAAGTACGTGTGAGTGGGAACAGAGACTAGTATGAGTGGGAATGGTGAGTAGTGAGTGGAACATGACTACTGTTAGTCGCATAGTAAAAAATGACTGCAGTTCAAAATGACTACTGTTAGTCTTGTTACATTCTTTTGGATTTGTGGGTCAGTATTATATGAATTTAATACAGATGTGCCAATGCATACAGTCCATAGAACACCATCCTTGACACGTAATGTTCCCATTTCACGTGTGAGTGGGAAAAGTGACTAGTCAGTGAAAAATGAGTATCATGTTCAACCACCCATTGGTCTCACAACCTTGCAAGACACGTTCTGACCCCGTACAGAAACGGGTTCGTAGACTTCTAGGATTCCCAACTGTTTGGACAATGTTTGGGCCGGGGTGAAGGCATCCGGTGTCGAGTAACCCAACACATCACTTCCGGGGTTGGGGCTTCGCCATTCATGAAGATCCGAGGGTAGAGTGCATGCCTCCGGTCTCATTCCTGCTTGATGAGCTTCCACCTTCGCCTTGGTTCGCTTGGTTCAGACCATGGGACATCCACAGTCCACCCATCATGTGTAGGCACATTGGTAGGGGTAGGGCTCCTTCCCTAAGACATTGTTGCGCTGTGAGATGCCAAGGGGGAAGGAGTCTGTACATAATTGATAGCAAACTTCCGCGAACCTTAGTGTATTGATGTTATGTACGTTTGCGCTTCAAACTGTCATTTCATACAGGTTTGTGACCTTTCACAACACAATGCAGTTTTAACACTGACAAAGGATATCCGCATTAGAGCGACAATTCACGGCATGGACTAGTGGGCTGACTTTGAAACCTATCGAAATGACTCATTGACCGGTTCGTACACATCTCATCCACGTGGAGTGGAAACATCCTCCCAAAATGGATGCGCTTACTGCTCCTTGCTGCTACAGTCTCAAATATCCGTGACGTCCACGCTCAACGCTTCGTTCATTTGCATAGGAAATCGGCGAGACACTTGTCCTGTACTTGTCAGGTGAAAGTACCATTTGTCGGGACTGCACCACATAACGGCCGATCACGGACGGTTCCGTTCACGAATACTGCCTTCCAACGTGTAGCACGGTGTGGACATATTGTTGTTTTAAAAAAAACATGTGGACATGACGTGGTTATCGTGCGTTATGTGGACATGGCGTTGTAATTCCACGAGCACGTGGTATGGCAGACATAAAGTTGTCAAGCTCTGGATTTGGGGTCATTAAAGAGTAATCTGTGGATATGGGGGATCTATCAAAAATTGGATGGGTATATGGTCACACCCCCCAAATGCTACCAATGGCAGTGCCGGTGAGACTTCTCCAGGATCTTTGACAGTGCCGGTGAAACGGGACCGATGCGTATCGGCAGATTGGTTCGTTTGTCGTGAGCTAGGAGAATTTTCCCAGTGGTTGCGACCGGGGCACTTGGTGTTCTGTGCTGATGCCTCGGGAGACCCCAGGATCGTGAGACACATATTGATACTGGTAGGTTGTGCATTCCCTCTACGGTCAAGACCCGGGTATACGGTGATTTGTATCGGTACCTCAAGAGACCTAGCACTAATTGGCCGAGCCCTTGTTGACTTCTGTTAGACTTGTATAGATTGCATACACCGGAGACCCAGACGTCCGGTGACATGTCCTGACATCTTGGGAGGCCTAAAATTGCCTAGCCTGGCTAGCTGGCAATTCCAGTGTCACCAGAATCTGAGTGTATACGGGATACATTGCATGTTTTCACCTCGGTCGAGGCCCGGGCAAATGGTTCACTTTTCCGGTGCTTTGCGTGTCCTCCGTTGTGTGGTTTCATGTTTTGTGACACGTGTATTCCCTGTGCGTGCCTTTTGGTGCAACGGGGATGACGGGGCTTGGTGGGCTAGCCGCCAGTTCCCAGTACATAAGCTCTCAGTAGGGCTCATTGTACTCTCTTCGTGTTCGTAATGCGTTTCAGAATTAGATTTTTCCTTCACTATATGCCCCTCACACCCAGAGCTCATGACAGTTTTGCATGGGCCTGCATGCCCTCACAAATTCAATTTTGGTATCAGAGCATAAGGGGGGGTGTGTAGCACAAGGAGCAGAAGGAGTTGAAGCATAGTAAGAGGAACACAAAGAGAGCGTGCCACGTGGCCCCATGCCGGAAGTAGCGTGCGGGAGCAACGAGGTAACTGTAGTAAGAAGTGCAAAGCTTACTACGGCCTTTTCCGAGTGTGGGTGTTGCCTCTTCTATTGTTTGGGAAGCAAAAGTAGCAGCACCACTGGTGGCACTGGCTACCAAAGTAAGAGAAAAAGGCGGGTTAGGCGGCCGTGGCGGATATGGTGTTTGTGTGCGGCCGCGGCATCGTGTCCGTGTGTAGGAGCTGCATGAGCTGCTCCTTTGGTGAGTAACAACTGGAGCAATTGCAGTAGAAGCTACTATAGTGGGAGACCCGTAGGAGCAATAGCAGCCACGGCAGCAATAGCAGTGGTGCCGAGAAGTAGCAGCAGCAGCTGCGACATCAGAGACAAGCACTTGATGCACTAGCATTGCCACCCGGAGCAGCAGCAACAGCCCGTAGTAGTAGTGGCAGCCCGTAGCAGCCACGCGCAATAGCAGCATCAGCTTGCAACAGTACACTGCAACAGCGTCGTGCAAAAGGAACAACGAGGTATTAGCAGCAGCGTCCAGTAGCAAGCATCAGCAGTAGTTAGCAGTAGCAGCAGTGTTCAGTAGCAAGCACCAGCGAGCAGCAGCAGCAACAGTAGCAGCAAGGCGTGGTAGCGTACAACATTGGCACCGCAGAAGCAACAGCAATATGAGTTGCTATAGCAGCATGGCAACAACATCCATAGCAGCAGTGAATTAACGACAGCCGAAGCAGGAGCAACTGCGAGTGCTGCACGGCCTCCCGCGCAACAGTGCGGAAGCCGCACAACTGGCCCAGGGCCGGCGATCGACGGCGAGCGTGCTTGTCATGACACCCGCGATTTTTGTGGGTGCGACTGCCGGACAAGAGCTACCTGGTGAAAAAAAAAAAAACAGTGCGGAAAGTCGCGCCGGCCAATTCCTAGGTCGACCCCATTTTCGGCCGACCATGTCTGAGATGCCCCTATGTCCAGAACAAATGGCTAGGTTGCCCCCATTTGGTCAACTTCTGGCTGAATCGCCCCCATTTATTCATTAGTTTTCCAAATTGCCCCCATTCTGAAAGTTATGGCTACCTCGCCCCAATTTTTTCAACACAATGTAGAGGCTTTGAGTTTACAGATGACGACGTCGACAGAGGCATGCAAGGACGTCATCGTTCGGATGTGCGGCATCACCAAACAAATGAGACGCCCCCCCTACCCACCTCCCCCAGCCCCCTCCCACCCAACCCCCACCCAACAGACTAGGCGTCATCGTTTGTAATTACCCTCCCCCCCCCCCTTTCGCTCCCAGCATGCCCCGTCGCCCCGACACAACTAGAACTCTCGAAGACGTGCAGGACACGAAACTGCTACGAGAAGAAAGCGTGAAACGTCCCTTTCTCGCGACACATGAGTATTATAGCACTGAAATATGGAAACGTACTTCACTACCTATGTAAATACATATACATTCACGAATACAGATACATATAGATATGCATATACGTGACACCTGGCATATGCATATAAATGTACACATATGTATGTGTATATGCATAAGGATCTACGTATACACATACATATACATATACATATACATATACATATACATATACATATACATATACATATACATATACATATACATATACATATACATATACATATACATATACATATACATATACATAT
>SZWC01018557.1:0-43952 GCA_023375785.1 Penium margaritaceum
TGTGTGTGTGTGTGTGTTGTGTGTATACAAATGTGTGCTAGTGTATGTTGGTTTGAGATATGTGTCTGAGGTAGGTTGTTGGTCGTTGGAGGGAGGGGGAAGGAGGAGGGTGTGAGGGTACAAAGTATATGTGGAGATTGTATGTGGAGGTGCAATGCGGAATATATGGGATGTGTGTAAAAAACAATGTTTGTGTGTCTTGGTTTGAGTGATGTGTTTGAGGTTTTTTTTTTTGGCGAGTGGAAAGATCATCTGTGTCCTTAGGTGTAGGTGGATATGGGGAGTGCATAAGGAGATGTATGAATGGGCGAGTGTGTTGAGAGTAAAAACAAACACTTGTGTATGTTATGTGTGTAAGATAGACTTGAGTGGTATTGGGACTTGTCAGGTAAGCTTGTACATAAACATTGGATGAATAGGTACACATGATTGTGGGTTTATTTGGAGTGAATGTGTGTATTAATGTTTGCTTATGTACATTTCAAACAAATGATTTATGGCCACTTGATTTAAAGGCATCCATGAGTATATATCTGGCACTTTACTCTTCTTAAAGATTCCAAATCATAGTGTTTCATCCATTTAGAACTTTCCTGGCAGCAAATTCGCTACACTGGATATTCCTGACGGATAAGACACATTACCCTACTATACCACGTTCATGGTTAGAAATGTGTGTTTCGTGGCTATCATGTATTTTTCCATCAACGTATTGTGAGTTAGAAGTGTGTTTTTGCTCGAATGTCTACCTGGTTGAAGAGAATTTCTCTAGAACAGAAGCTGCCGCTCTACTGGCACTGACAAAATCAAGCCTGTCGCTAGATTGACAGGTTGGCTGCTGACACACGGCAAAACTGACTGCAGTCGTGCAGTCAAACGTCGACCTTGGCCGGCAGCAAAGCCGGGCACCCGAGTAGTCTGGCTGTGCCGTCAAAGCCAGACTACTTGGGTGTCGGGCTTTGCCGCCGGCTGAGGTCAGTTGCCCGACAACTCCCCGGCAGTTTGTTTATAAACATTGTCTTCTGAAGCGGTTCACCATTGATCGTCGTTCGATAACAGAATCGAACGGCAAATGATGATTGGGGTCTTTTTGCTTACCAGATCTGACTGTTTATTTACATTAATCGAAGGTGATAAGGCATCGTAACAAAGTGTGCACTTGTGTGGATCTCGTTGTTTTGCACACGGTATTTGTCGCTCACTTCCACCAGCACTCGCCACATACACTTCTCTGCTGGTGGTTGGCAGAAGAACTCGGAATCGGATCCTTGCATAGACACCCCCCCTCCCCCCGAGGGTATGAAATGAGTGCATATGGAAGTGTAGTATTTGCAGTGTCGTGTCGAAGAAAAAATGTACTGAAGTGCGAGTGAGGAACGGTCGTCGAAATGTCCGAAACAAAACACAATAGTTCACTGTGAAGCCGAATTCACATGCAAACATTCGTACACCGCCAGATACACTCCCCAAGGGAGGGAGGGGGGACGGGGGAGGGGGCAGGGGAGCGAACATGAAAAATGGGTCTCAAACTATCGCTTTTCTCGGTCAGTCCCAGCAACACAGCCTACGCACTTAGAGGATCTTTAGAATGTAAAAGGTAGTCATGCAGAAGCAAGTGAACTCAAACAAACCCAGAAAAAGGTTTACAAAAATAAGCCAACATATGGGGGGTTTGATTTTGAAAACAAATAATCTATATGATTTTATTTCAAGATACATGTTTAAGAACCTTGTTTACAACGTCAACATTGTTGTTTGACATAGCTTGAAACATTGAAACAAGGCTTTAAATAATTGTATTGCACTTGTATGGTGAGTACTTGCAAGTAAAAGTACTTGGAAATGAGGAACATGGTGAGATTTTTTCTTCTAAAGAGTGAATGGAAACATTTGAGATTGTGTATGTTGGAAGCTACGTACAACCTTCCACTGTACAAGAATGACATGTCATTCTTAATAATGACATGTCATACAATTATTTAAAGCCTTGTGCAATACAATTATTTAAACCCCCAATTATTGTTTTGGGTCCCAAAACCAGGGATAAGGCTAAGAACAGAAATGGGCCTCCAAGGACTCAAAACATTCGAGTCTGCCTGCTGTGGGTCGTTGATGACCATTGCCCCTCGGTCCTGCAGCGGGGGTAAACCCCTGACGTGGACTGAGAACGCCATTCTGCAAACTCTGACGAGGACTTCAGAGCAAGAAATGGAGGCCCTGGCCCGTTACAGTGGTTCTCAGAGCCAGACGACCTCCACGACTTAAGGGTTTGACGCCGGAAACGTTGGCTACGTTGTATGTAAAACGCTGCCGACAGGTACAAGCAGCAGTAGAAATTCCAGAAGGGACTACGGTATCTATACTTCACGGATTGAATTGTCGTAAAGTGTGTTGGAGAGCTAGAAAATAGCTCTACTTGGAGAAGCCTCTTCCTTCCAGCCTCTCCTCACTTCCATAGGGCAAGGAGGATTTTTGTGGGACGAGATGGGGAGTTCCCACCCCCAAAAACCAGCAAATCTTCCCCATTTCCATGGCTCCTTTAAAATCCCTTCAACCAAAAATTAGGGTGTACCTCTTCCCAGTATTAGAGGCTCTCATGGCCTGAGACACGAAGAAAAAGAAGGAAAAGGAGGCCCAAGGGTTTATTTTAGTTGGAGGCCTCACTAACGCCATGGGGAACAAGGGAGCCGCCACCAAGGAACGCAAGAGGCAGAAAAGAAGTGAAGAGGAGACCAAGAAAGGCAAGAAGACAAGAGGAAGACAAGTGGGAAGGAGTTGTAGGAGTTATTAAATACTCTCCTATTCTTTGCCTTCGTTTTGTGAGTGAAACTCACATGTCCCATCCTTTCCTTGTGAAGTAATCTTCTTTTTTCCTAGATACTGTCGTACCAATTGCCGTGAGTCACAGCTTAGGAAGACTAGTTTAAAAATCCATGCCATTGTACCAACCGTGGTGGCCTAGGAAAACAGAAATCAATTTTATAATTGCCTCACCGATTGTGAGAGCAAGGATACTTTGGGAGGCGACACCTCCTTGAAGTTGTGGGGTGATCCTCATATCGACTTTCTTGTGCTAGTTGAACGTGTGATGAAATGGCAAGTACCGGATCGTCCAAGACCCCGAAGGGCAAGGTGGTGATGGCCTCACCACACACCCTCAGCAGACTCTAGATTTTGGGAGCCACCGGAGCGAGCACGGTTGCCGAACCATAGCCAACAGTATTGTCGTAGGCAACCAGCGCCAACCTCGGTGACACCGAGAAGCACGTGGAGGCTGGAAAAGTGCTTGATTAGCATGTTAACATGCACGTGGACGACCCCCACACAACGGACGATACACTGGAGTAGGATCACCAGGAGGGGGACACCGACAAAGAGCATGACGCCGACGATGGAGAAGGTGACAAGGATCGTGATCATCGCCATCATCGTGTGGCAAAATCAAGCAGATCGCTCGAGAAGGACAAGGTGCTCACCGCATAGCCTGAAGCTGCTGACAGCAACAAGGCTACTGAGAGCAACAAAGGTGCTGAAAACAGCCACCGGGGAAGTTCCCGTGAGAACAAGCTGGACGACATCACCGCAAAGGCAATTTGTGATGACCGATGCAAACTTGCTGAGGTCTGATGTTGAGGTGACGGACCCCCTTTCGTATGATGTGGCCACAATGGGGCAGGGCAGTGCCCACTTGAGCGTCATCGCTAACGTCAGCCTCCTTCAAAAGGTGGGACTTCTTGGAGGCGTGTATGTGAACCGTACCCTCCTATAGTGGGTAAAAGTGCACGGACAACGCGAGGCCCTCGAGGCTATCGCCGATGCTTTGATGACATCTGAGCTGAATTTTGCATTCGCCAACCTGCTTGTCCAAGTTGGACAAAGCATCACGGATCTGGACCGTGATCGCGAGCTCCAGCGCCTGGCGGCTCATTAGGCAAGGCGCCAATGCAACGACCTCAACAAGGCGTTGCAGAGCGTGAGCCAGGTGCGGATGTAGCAGCAAGTGCATGGCGCCGCAGCTGTTGATGCCAAAGCCGGTAGCAACGACGACTTGCCTACCTCGACGACTTTGGGGCCGGTCATGAACACGTTCTTCCTCCACAGTGTGGAGATCTTCCAAAGGGCGTGAAGCTGACCAGCTGGCTGAATCGCATGGAGCACGTGGGCTCCAAGCAGTCAGTGGGGCAACCTTGCCATGACGCGACTTGAAGACAAGCTCTTCAAGTATGTGGTCAAGGAGTGTGGGGTGCGCAATAGCTGCACCTTGAGTGGCAGCCCATGCCGTGGGGGGCCTTCTATGCGATCATGCGTCAAAAGTGCACCCAGTGTGAGGAGGCGCAGAACGTCTTCCACAAGATCAAGCATGTCAGGCAGTTGGGTAGCTCGCTCGAAGCCTACTTAAGCGAGTTCACCACACTCGTGGAGGAAGCCGAAAGCTTCACCAAGGACAATGGGACTCAAACCTTCAAGTACCGAGAGTGCATGCTACTGGAGTACTTGCGTGACGGCCTTGCTAGCGAGAAGCTGAAGGACAAGACCACCACAACGGCAACCAGCCAGGCTTAGACAAGTTGAAGGGCGTTGCGATACTATATGGGTGAAGTGTTTTCGGCAAAACTGAAGCACTACTCAGACGCACGGCCAAACGTACATGCATAGCAAGTAAGGGTGCACACCGATTCCTGGAATCGCGATTAAATCATCGCGGTTCCACGATTCTTCCATGTACCCACGATTCCGATTCTTTGATCCTAGAATCGGACCGGAATCGTGGGTAATTCTGGAATCGGATAAGAGGGGGGGGGGGGGGCTGTTATTGAGGAAAATGACCAGGTCTTGCTCGACTTCGAGGACATAATTTAGAGTCGTCTCGCGTCACGCCGTCCAGTGCGCATGAAACACATTTCGACCGCGCGTATTTGAACATACAAGCCTATCAAATGCATTTTGCTTTAGTGTGAATCAGCAATGAAACTGTTGTGGTTTGAGCGTCCATACTTAGTAATATCAATCAAACCGTGCTGATCGAGCACAGTCCGATTGAGCGTAGCTCGACGGGACTATGCTGATTGAGCGCAGTCCAAACAGTTCGTTTGTTTGAACAATGGAACTGGTCGAACTACAGTCAGCGCTCGAGCAGGCTTGTATGCACGTCCGGCTCAGAGACATCGCCGATGCGATCAACATCGACGAGACCAGGCACACGTGTCCTCATTCTTGCATGTCGGCCATCTCATCGACACCTCAGCATTGTCAGTAAATCGCTCCGCCGCCTCGATAACCTCCATACCAAGAGTCGTGCCGGTCGGCCCACCCACAGAACTAGTGTTTTATTTTCTAACAGGTGTTTTGATCATAGTATTTTGAGACAACAGCAGAATTGTACCCAAGTATCGCGATTCCATAAAGAATCGTGATACTAAGGCTAGGAACCGCGATTCCGATTCTAAAGTCGTAGGATCGGTCCGCGATTCCGATTCTAGCCTAAGAATCGCGATTCAGCATCGGTGTGCACCCCTAATAGCAAGGCCGCGACATGCGCATGGACGTTGCGGGGACTAGAGGAGCAGCTAGGCAGCGAGGTGGGGTGAAGGGCAAGCACCCCGCAAACCCCTAGTCAAGAAGACTGGTGGGCACAAGACCCAAAACCACAGGCGCAGCCATGACAATGACGAGCTACAGGCGGCGCGTGAGCGTCGCAACACAACCCTCTACGATGGACTCTGCCATAACTGCATGCAGCTGGGCCGGTTTAGGGCTCAGTGCTCTAAGGTTGCTGGTAGTGGACTAGAGGCCGCGGCATTAGTCGCAGCAGTAGCACCTTGTGGGGATGTTGCAGCAGTAGGCCATGGATAAGGCCGTCGACAAGGCCGCGGTCGTGGACCCGGCTGTGGAAATGGACAAGGCCGTGGGGAGGGTTTTCCCCACCCCTGAGTGACGTTAGTGGGGACCACTGAAGGGTAAATGTGGACCGCGAGTGTGGATTCATGTTTTCAGTATAAGATGTAAAACAATCCAAATTTTTCTGAGTGCAAACTTCTCTATTTTTTTCTTCCCCCTCATTGAAGCTCATTCTACATTTGCTCATCGACATTGCCCACTAAATCTTGCATTTCCGGACGAGATGCATGACCGAACCTTCTTAGTGGTGGCAACACCATCCACTACGCATGAAGTATTGTACGCAGTGATTGAAGCAAACTCCATGAAAGTAATGAGCTCAATCACGTTTGCGGTACCCTTAGTTGACGATTTCAACCCAGTAAGATTTAAGGACTAGAGGGAGTTAGCCAAGTTTACACGTTCCCACAAGATGTGGACTCAAGTGGGTGAATCATGGGAGTTGCTACGCCTGCCGTACCAGTTTTGTGTTTATCAAAAACTTGGCTTGCCGTCGTTGAGCCTATTCACTCGGAATAGTGGAGGTAACATGACGGTGCACTTCAAAGGCCACCTAGCTGGTGCTCTTGTGAACGTACTTACAAAAAATGGAGGAGATGACTCCTTCATTAGTCTTGGCTTTACTCGCCAATTTGGCCTCAAGTATTAGCCATTGAATGGTGCGGTTGTCGTCGTTGACAACCGTACGGTACCCGTGATCTGCATCTGAAAAGCAAAAAGTTGTATTCAAAGATACACAGAGAGTGTCACGTCAAAGGTACTCAAACGTCTTGACCCATTTGACGTGGTGCTAGGCAATCCCTAGCTATGTGAAAACAAAGCTCTAATGTGCTTTGAAATAAAGTGTTTGATCGTCCAATTTTGTACTCGGAATCAAAGTAAAATGTTGATTATGAGTACACAATTGTCACCGGTCCCACTCAAAGTCCATGCCAGTTTTTCTGCGATGCAGGTCAAGAGACGTATTCAACAAGGTTGTCAATAATTCGTGGTCCAGCTGCAGAAAGTGGAGGCTGACATGAAGGAAGACACGCCACAAGGGATCAAATCTCTTTTGGTGGAGTTCTCGGATATATTCCAAGACCCACCGGCTAGGCTTTTGCCAGAACAACACATGGGCCACACGACTCCACTGCAACCGGAGGCGAATCCTCCGTTCACACCCATGTATCACCTTTGTCCAGCAGAAAGGCGAGAGGTCGATTGCCAAATCAATGAGTACCTTGCAAAAGGATTGATTGAGTCGAGTTGCTCACCATACGGGGCGCCAATCCTTTTTGTGAACAAAGAGGATGGTAGTTTACACATGTACATGGAATACCGAGCGTTGAACAAGCTTACGGTGAAAAATCGATTCCCCTTACCGCGGGTTGAGGACCCGTTTGACCAACTCTAAGGGGCAAAAGTATTGTCATCCTTGGATTTTTCTTAAGGATACCATCAAATCTGCATCACGAAAGATGATGTATCCAAAACCGTGTTTCAAATGCACATGGGACACTATCAGTTCCGAGTGTTATTCCTCGGTCTTACAAATGCCCGGACAACCTTCCAAGGAGACATGAACCAAATGTTCACCAAACAACGCGGTCAGTTTGTCTTGGTTTACTTGGACGACATCCTGGTTCTATCTAAATCCATGGAAGAGTACATAGAACATCTGCGCGAAGTCCTCGCGATCCTTTGGGAACAAAATGTCTATGCAAAATTGAGCAAGTGCAGGTTTGCACAAGATGAGCTCAAATTCCTTGGACACATTGTCGGCACGGACGGTATCTGTGTTGACCCACGAAAGGTCCAAACCATGGTGGACTGGCCACGTCCGGAAAATGTTTGGCAAATTCACCCTTTCCTTGGCCTTGCAAACTAATTTTGACGGTTTATGCAAGGGTATTTAACCCTGGTAGCACCGCTAACTAGGCTCACATGAAAAGACGTGCGTTGGGAATGGACATCTGATTGCGAGAACGCATTTTTCAAAGTCAAAGAAATTCTATCCACGATGCCAGTCCTTACTCTCCCAGATCCATTGCAACCGTGGGAGGTTTGATGTGATACATTGGTAGTAGGACTCAGAGCTGTCCTCATGCAGGATGGTCATTCAGTTGCATAAGAGAGTCGGAAGCTCATCCCCACGGAAAGGCGATACACGACTGGGGATCAAGATCTCCTTGTAGTAGTACAAGGAGATGTGGCGTTGCTACCTCAAGGGTGCCCAAGGGGGTGTGACGGTCGTCACCGACCATAACCCATTCGTGTTTTTCCAAACTCAACCAAACTTGTCAAGCCGACAGGCGCGTTGGAGCAAATACCTGAGCCAATTCTTGTTCACATGGGAGTATCACCCAGGGCACACCAATGTGGCCAATCCACTCAGCCGGTAGCTAGTGGAAAGAAAAGCAACCACCGAGGTTGGTGGGTGTTTTATGGCCATTGCAAAAGCAACCCTGCAAACACAAGAGCCCCGTGCACCTCTGTGGAAACCACCTTGAGAGATTATCCACTACAATGGTTTTATCAATAGAATCTAGAAGGGGTACCATGTGGACTCTTGGTTTCAAGGCTATCAAAACCTAGACAAGTACGGACTGGTGGAGGCCGTAGGAATCTTTTGGCATGGAGAAAAAGTTGTTATGTCCAACTCAGGAGACCTTCAAGCAAAGATTATCTCCTAGTTCACGACCCGCAGGTCATGTGGGACCTCGAAATACTGGACAGGCACTCCCGGACCACTATTGGTGGCCATGATGGAGTGTCAATGTCTGTAAGTATTGCATGACATGCAATCCATGCATTACGAGTAAGGGAAGAAACAAGAAGCATGCCGGACTCCTCCAACAGCTTCCCATTCCTGGGACTCCATGGGAGTGCATCAGCGTGAACTTCATTACTGGTCATTTCGACACGGCCCGTGGCCACGATGCAATACTAGTGGTTGTGGATATTCTGACAAAGATGACACACTTCATTTCTACAACCACGGATGTGAATGCAGAGGAGACCGCTCGTCTCTTCTTTGAGGGTGTCGTACAGTACCACGGCTTGTCATTGCGCATTATCTTGAATCAAGATATACAATGTGCTAGAACATTCTGGCAAAGGATGCATGAGTACTTTGGCAGTGAGTCACAAATGTTGACAGTGTTTTACCCTCAAAATGACGGACAAACATAGTGCATGAACCGCACTCTGGAACAAATGCTCCGCATGTACGTGGACCCTGCCATGAATGACTGGAACACATTCCTAGCACTGGTAGATTTTGCGATGAATAATTCGGTGAACGAGTCTACAGAGTTCACACCGTTTGTGTTGAATGGTGGTCGGCATCTATTGGTGCCCTCTTCATTGGTGAAGAGTGGGAGTACAGGAGGACAAGTTCCTTCTGCTCAAGCCTTTGCTGAGAGCATGGACTCCTTGTTATACGAGGCGAAGGGTCACGTTCAAGCTTCTTGGCAACGACAAAAGGGAAATGCCAACAAAAGTCACCGCGATGTTTCGTTTGACATCAGTGACAAAGTGTTGCTTAACACTAAGAATCTTTGGCTGAAGTCGCCAGGGGCGCGAAAACTTCTACCAAAGTGGATTGGACCGTTTCCCATGGTCGCACGCATTAGGCTAGTGGCATACCGATTGCTACTTTCGCAGAGTATGAAAATACATGACATCTTTCATGTGAGCCTGTTGGTTGCATACACGGTAGAGGGAGCCGTTCAGCCACCACCGGTAGTCCTTGCTAATGGCTAATACGAGGTTCTTCGCCTACTTCAGCACCGAGAGCGCAGTCTTCGGTCGCGGGTTTTTAGGGAATACCTCGTTTATTGGGCCAGGTGTGGACCTGAACAGAACTCATAGGAGCTCGAATCCTGGTTGCCCACAGGGGTGGTCAACAAGTATTTGAGCAAGCGGGTAGCTTGCATAGATTTACGCTTGTCAGGGGGTACCACCTGAACGCGGAAGAGTGAACAACATTCCCGCAGGGTGGCAATCATGGACTGCGACCGTAGGAGGTTGGGGACTTCCAACATGGTTGTCGCGCGGACGCTCCAACCTAAAGGGGGGAGGCCGTTAGCCGTGCTAACCGACAAGTTGGAGCTTAGGTCCAAGTACCATGCACGTGTTCACGTCTAGCTAGTGATGGCAATCATTAGTTTTCTTTCACAATGTTGATGAATCACTTACCGACAATCCTCCTTGTTGTTCATGAACCGAGACTGTTCATAATGAGTGGGGAGGAATGTAGCAGGAGGGCTGGTTTGGCCCTCCCTCCTTGCTAAAGTGAGGGGTGGTTACACACCACCCCTTGCATCAGCAAGGACTAGCTGACGGCCAGCACTTTGCTGGCCGCCGGCCGGCTGGCTGCCAGCCGGCTGGGGGGCTGGCGGCTGGCGGCCGGCCAAGTGACCGGCCAGCTATCAGCCGCAAGTTACCAATCGCGGCCTCAGCCAGATAAGCAGCTGAAGGGCCACGAGGGCCTCGAGTGCGAGGTCTTGTGTCCTTGTACCCTCGCCCTCTCTTGCCCTCCTTGTCAGCTGGCAAGTGAGCATGAATGAGGAGGATGAGGGACGAGAGACGAGAGGTGCGAGAGAAAGCAGGCGCAAAGTCGCCAGCGTGCCTCGAATGTGACAGTTTTGTGCCAGAATGTCAAAAACACAAATTTCAGTTTGTTTGCAATGAACTTTGATATAAACTAATAGAGTAGCTCGTGAAAATGCACGAGTTTGAGGTAAAAACCCCCGATTTGGGTCCCAAAACTAGGGGTAAGGCTAAAACCGGAAATGGTCCTCCGGATACTCGAAGTACTTGAGTCTCCCTGCTGTGGGTCGCTGATGACGATTGCCCCTCAGTCCTGCGAAGGGGGTCAACCCCTGACGCAGACTGAGAAAACCATTCTGTGAACTCCAACGAAGACTTCAGAGCAGGAGCTGGAGGTTCTGGCCTGTTACAAAAGGAAACAGAAAAATGTACCTAATTGCAACCTCAACAAATTAGCGTAAACGCCTTCAAAACAGTTTTCATACTCAAGGAGGAAGACCGCACAAGTCCAGTTGGCCATTGATTGACACATCCTATGTACAGATTAAAAATGATATCAAAATGTTCAAATTGGAATAAACATTACAATGTTGCCCCCAATTCACCCATTCCGACCACTAACCGGGATCAAAGTACACATGAAGTCGTTTGCCTGGGATCTGGCTCACATAACTTTTGGAGTCGTGGCATTCTTGATGTGATGTGAGTCATCTGTGTCAGTTTGTACAGCTTACTTTGAGCACTCTGTCATGTCCATTGTTAATTTCTATGTACATATATTGCTTGTGGTCATGAGTGCGCAGGACACGTTGGTCCCCGGGGTGGAGGTGACACATCGTGAGCGCACGACATCGCGGCGTATCCTCACAACGTCCCGGGATTCATGCCCTTGTGTGCTCGTCTCCACCCTGGCCATGTGGCCTGTTGACTCCCCCTATTAGGCTGCTCTCACATGGTTGACTTGCTTTAGCAGAATTTTGATGCAACGCTTGAGAGATCTAGATTAGTCCCTCCTTCAGAGACATTCTAGGAAAACTATAGGTTTGTTTGCAGTTTGAGTTTGCTGAGGTGCCCTTGGGTTATCCGAGTTTGGAAACCCAGTTTTGAGAGGTGGAGTGAGGGCTTTTCCCTCGCATTTTGCAGGTCGCTGGCGAGCTTCGCTCACCAGCCACTGGGTGAGGATCGATTAGCGATCCTCACCCGAAAGAGGGGTACCTACCCTTAATGAGACACTCATGTTTTCTTAGGATGGCCGTCCAACGTTTCTGACCCTAGAGAACTCCACAGTGGACCATCGATCATGAAACCAATTGCGATCTTCTCCGTAGAAGAATCTCATGGTATCGAAGCGGGTTCGTGGGCCTGATACAGACGCGACTGTTTGGAAACCATCGAAATAGGGGACGGCCACATTTGCGTATGTGGAGGACCATGTGCGCTTGGAGCCAAAGGCGACTCCACAGCAGGCATAGGGGCATTGAACTTGTCCCTTGGATGCCCCACAGACTGCACATGAGGTGCTGAGGGAGCTGAGCCACTCGCGACGCGTGTTGTGGCCGTTGGACGGCGGCACCAACCCACCAGACACTGCAAGGGTCACCTAAACAGGGAGGGACCGCTCAGGTGGGGTGGGGACAGGCAAGGGAAGGGGTTGGGGGTCGGTTGCAGGCATCCCAACAATCCTATAGGTGGTTTTCTACAGCCTATGGCTCTCATAAAAAAACTGGGTCCAAAGTGGGCCCGGTGACTTTCTGCTAAAATTTTGTTGATCGGCAAGAGGACCATCTAGTTAAGGCCAGCACCCTCGCCAGAAACAATGTCAAACGCCAGAGGTAGTGTAGCTGGTGGGAGGATCGATGGGGCTCAAGGAGATGAACCCTTGGCCGTGATCCTCATGGCTGCTGCTGTGGCACAACTAGGGTTGGGGTCTAAAGGTCTGTCACTGCCATAGCTGGGAACGAGGGACTTCCTAGCCTGGAAGGACCTGTTCCTTGACTGGGCTGCTGAGCATGGCTTGGAGTTCTACTACCTCCAGCCAGCTCCCGATACTACTGAAGCACAAATCCTCCCTCGTGTATTCAATGTACTCCACTACGTGCTCTTGGACTCGTAGTCATACGCACTACGCGAGTACTGCTTTGGAGGAAAGGGAGCGGATCCGGCGGACTACCCCACGAGAGATTCTTGACAACATGAGGCATGGAAGTACTTAATTACTCGGCAGGAAGAACAAGGCATGAGGCTCGTCCTTACCCTGTGAAAAAAACTGCGCACCCTCTTCCCCAAGCCCGGAGCACCCGTAGCAAAATACTAGGATGAGTCATCTGGAGAAGTCTACTGGGGCTCGGCGTGGCATGCTGTATTTTGGAGTGGCTGAATCTCGTGCTACTACACCTGGGTGAACTATACAAAGACTTCCACCGCGAAGTCTTCCTCTCACATTCAATGGCAGAGATCGAGGGTATTGATCTTTCCACCATCTTCGCCCAACTCCGCAACTGCAAAGATATCCCCAAAGGGGAAGCCCATGATGTAGTGAGTGCTCCATCAGCTTACGTGCATCAGAATTCCCAGTCTGGTGCATCACCATCCATCCATCTGAAACACACACACAGAGCAGGGGCAGTGGTTCAGGAAGGAGGTGCACCTCAGGCAGTGGGGGTGGCGGCCAAGAGCGTGGCCGCGGAGCTCAGAGATGCAGTTTCTGCAACCAGGCAGGGCACTTCTGGCGTCGGTGCCCACACTGCAACGGTAGATGATGGAGAGGTGCCAGCAGCAGCAACCGCAGCATCGCCAGTGGCAGCAGTCGCAGCAACATTAGCAGTACCGTCAGTGGTCCTAGCAGCAGCAGCAGCACCATCCGACAGCTAGCTCGAGTAGACCACAAAGTGCTGGACACAGTGTCACTCCATCTGCAGCGGTTCCTTTTGGTGCGGAAACATTTGGGTAGCCCATGCAGCAGTCCTTTGCCTTACCATCGAGACATGCACCACCGACCTTTCATGGTCCATACTAGATGCTGCACTTCTCGAGTGTCCCAGCACCTGTACCAGCGTGGGCTCAGTGTGTCTACACAGAGACATCCTTGAATCACCTGTACCTGCAGCTCCACTACCAGGATTTGGCTGGGCGGCTTCGCCAGAGCCTCAACACCCTGAGACGACTGCCATGACCCACTCTGCTGTCACACCTCAACAGCCAGGTCAGAGGCTAGGTCACACCCACGCCACCACGAGTCATGCTCTTCCCATGCATGAGTGGTTGTTTCACACCGTCCCATCACATCACATGTCCCCACATCATCAGTTGTTTGTTGCTTTGCATGCTGCGTATGGTGTGGATGACGTGCGAACTGGATCAGGGGACATCCTACACATTGAGGGTGTGGGCACTGTTGCAATGCAGGCATTGGGGGGTGTACTGTGGCTGATTGGTGTGTTGCATGTCCCGCAGCTGAAAGTGAATCTTTTGTCTGGTGGACAACTGGAAAAGCAAGTAAACATGTCCATAGTAATGCAGAAGCAGCAATGCATGCTTATGATGCTACGGGCGAGTTGCTGGCTGATGGGCCCCTGCATATTGACATGTTGTACCAGCTCACCCTCGTTTCCCTTGTACGGACATATTCACGCCGACTGTAAGTACACGTTGTGACAGTCACGGAAACAAAGCACACAGAGCTCATTCATTGCGGACTGGCCCACATCCATACGGAAGCTATCACAGACATGTTGAAGCATGAGTCAGCTCATGGCATTCGTTCAACGGATTGCACCCATGGTCTCAAGGATGGTGTATGCTTCGAGTGTCATGAAGACAAGGCACAAAGAAAAACGTTCTCCAAGTCCCGTAGTGAGAGAAGAGCACCCCTTGCACTAGTTCATGCAGGCCTCACCGGACCAATGTCTATTCCCTCTCTCCAATATGGCTCACAGTATTTTCTGACTCTCAAAGATTACTACAGTCGCTTTTGTTGAGCCTTCCTACTAAAACCCAAGGCAGATTCTCGAAGAGCCATCACGAAGTGGATAACTATAGCTGAACGACAGACAGGGCATAAGCTTCTGGTAATATGAACCAACAGGAGAGGGCAATTTCTGGCAACCCCGACCGCTGAACTCAAAGTCCTAGGTATCAAACATCAGACCACTGCACCATATATGCCACAACAGAATGAGGTTGTAGAACGGTGGCACAAAACGTTGGGTGATGCACTTTGCATGATACTCACTGAACCAGGTCTGTCGTTCACCTTCTGGGAGGTGGCAGTCAAGTATGTTACTTGGGTGTGGAATCGTGTCCCGCAAGGTCCACTGCCAAAGGCACTAACACCTTTGGAATACTGGTTTAGGGAGAAGGCTGACCTGAGACCGGAGTGGGTATGCGGAACAATGACATGCGTGTGGTTTCCTCAACCCCAATATGAACACAAGTTTAGTCCTCGTGGCCGTTGGTGTGTGTTTTTTGGGGTATCTCATGCCTCAAAGGCATGGCGGTTTTAGGATCCCACGAACCATAGTTTCTTTGAGAGCCAAGATGCGTCTTTCCTTGAACACATATTATACAAGGAATTCCGCACGCTCCACCAGGCTCCACCCCTCCTGAGCACTATCAGCATTACGTGAGTGAGCCTGTCTTTGTCCCAAGCCAAGCACAACGGTCTGGTAGACTAGTGCCACAAGACCTTTGTGCAGTCTCTCTTGTGCATACGGCTCTGCTCACACCTACAGATCTCGCGAGCACGACCTCAGGTACTCCATCCTCCCCACCTGGCCTAGATCCCATGGAAAGGCACACTGACGCTTAGGTAGCATCAACGCCACCTGCTGAGCCCGTGTGGATATCACTACGTTCTCTGCCTCGGGTTGAATACAGAAAGTTCTTTCACACAGGCGGGGTCAAAAGCAAGGAGAGCTCACTGACTGAACCACTGACATTAACAGAGGCGAGGGGATGCCGATGCTCCTGAGTGGGAGAAATTCATTATCGTAGAGCTGAACACTCTCCTGGACCATGGTGCGTACCGGCTAGTTCCCCTGCCACCCGGAAGGAAAGGAATTGATGTCAAATGGGTGTTCAAAATGAACAGCAACCTGGCAATATGGGCAGGCCGCGCTTTGCTGGCAGTTGCGACACGTGAGGATTGGGACATCCACCAAATGGATGTAAAAAGTGCCTTTCTTAGCGGGCCTCTTGAAGAGGAACTGTATGTCAAGCAACCGGAAGGTGTTGATGGTGGCACCAACAGGGTGTGGTTACTGCTGAAAGCTCTCTATGGTCTCAATCAAGCCCCAAGGTGTTGGAATCAGGAAATCCAACGCACACTAGAACATGGTGGGTTTACACAAAGAATCTGTGATCCCTTTGTTGTTTATGCGATGGGAGGGCGGTGAACCAATTGCTCTGCTTGTCTATGTGGATGACCTGTTGATCTTATCGCCTTCATCTAGACTCATAGCACAAACCAAAGCGCTGCTCACTGCGCACTACCGCATGACGGATTTGGGTCAAGCACAAAATTTTCTTCGCATGACCATAGTCACAAACAGACCAGCACAAACACTTGCACTGCATCAAGGACGGTTCATTACACACCTGACCACGTGGTTCGAACACCTTGTGCAACATCTACCACCACAGCATTCACCCATGAGCCCAGACGTCTATGCTTACCCGCTGGATGCACGGACAACGGACTATGGACCGGCAACTGATCCCAAATTGTACCGACAGATCATGGGCATCCTGTCATACTTGGCCACCACTACGCGACCAGATATCTCGTGTGCTGTTAATGTGCTTGTCTAGTTCAACAACCATGCAGCACACATTACGAGGCGTTGCTCAAGCTTCTGCATTATGTGCTGGAAACAGCTGAGCTTGGACTGGTGTTTGCTTCAACTCAGGATCCAATGCTTATTGTGACAGCGATTATGCTCGTTATCGTGCAGCACGCAGACGTGGTGGTTACGTCGTTTGCGTATGGGGCACAACTGTGTTGTGGCGTAGTGGAAAGCAGTTGTGTGTGGCACGGAGCATTGCTGAAGCTGAGTACATGGCATTGGGCGAGGCGCCATGTGAGGGCATCTGGCTTGCACGCCTGTTGCAAGAGTTGGGATTTGATGTGCCTGCTGTGTCATTGTATAGCGACAACTCCAATACACACCGCATTGCTGCCAATGATGGTGTGTTGCATCCACGCACGAATCATATCAACGTCAAATACCACGATGTACGAGAAGCTGCTGAAGCTGGTGTCATCCAAGTTTGTGCCGTAAGTGGGGAGGCACAGGTAGCAGATTTCCTCACCAAAGCTTTCCCTTCTCCTTCCCTCCTGTTTCAACTGCATCAACTCTATAACAAGCCTGCTGCACTTCCATCCAAAGGGGCGTGTTGATTTCTATGTACATGTATTGCTTGTGGTCGTGATTGCGCAGGAAAAGTTTTTCCCAGGAGTTGTTGATTTCATGGCATCTGGGCGTATCCTCACAACGTCCCGGGATTTGTGCCCTTGTGTGCTCGTCTCTGCCCTGGCCACGTGGCCTGTTGAATCTCCCTACTATGCTGCTCTCACATGGTTGACGTGGTTTAGCAGCATTTTGATGTAACTCTTGAGAGACCTAGATTAGTCCCTCCTTCAGAGACATCTAAGGAAAACTGTAGGCTTGTTTGCCGTTTGATTTTGCTGAGGTGCCCTTGAGTTATCCGAGTTCGGCAACCCAACTTTGAGAGGGCGAGCAAGGACTTTGTCCTCGCAGATTGTAGGTCACCAGCGAGCTTTGCTCGCCGGCCGCTGGGTGATGATCGATTAGCAATCCTCACCCGTAAGAGGAGTACCTCCCCTCACTCATACACTTGTGCTTTTTTTAGGATGGTCATCCAACATTTCTGACCCTAGCGAACTCCACAGTGGACTATTTACCATGAAACAATTTGTGATCTACTCCTTAGAAGTTTCTCATCCATGCTCGTGCAGATCCCTGATACGGACCCAGCTGGCACCCGAGCATTAACGGGTGGTGGCTCCATCCACTAGCAGCTGCGAGACAGCGGCCATGGTGTCCTGAGCGCTTGCTGGGATGATTTGAAGTTTTTCTACAGTCGTTTAAGTTTTCTTGGTGGACTGGCTCTTGAGCCCGATTTGTATGTTTTTCATTGTGTGTCCACTAATTGATGCCTGACCTGTGCGTGTGACCAGTAGTAGCATCCGGCTTGAGATTTTACATATGTAGGTTCAGCTGGTGTTGTGCTTAGATGCCTGTACCCAGAATTACGGCAAAAACAATGGCTTTTGGCCGTTTTTAGGACAAACTGACACCTCCGCGTGCGTCATTCGCTGTGTGGCGCAGCAGGTATGTGTGTTGTGTGCTTGTCAGCTGTCATTTCTCTTTTCAAATTGAAGCTATTGTGCTTATGAGACTCTGAGCGTCTCGCCTAGCCCAATCCTTGCTGTTTTGCACTCGCCCTGTGTGCTAGTGCAGTCGCTGTCTGGACAGTACTGCCCTGTCAGCACCAGCAGTGTTACAAAGCTTCCAGGTAGCTTCTCATGTTACCAGAGCAGCAAGACATCCCTCGTTGACATGCATAGCAGAAACACATCAATGGCAGCTGCAATGAGAGTCACAGCTACAACCACAGGTCTTGGGAGGAACCACCATGCCATGGTGACCCATCGTAGCATGCAGCAGCAGTAGCAGCAGCAGCAGAGACATCATTCCAAAAAAAGCTGAAGTTGCATCATCACGCCATTGCCACAGAGGAAGCGGTGGGTTGCACAACTCTTTCCACGAGCAATTCAAGCACGTGGTGGTACTGGACCGTCTATGAACTTCTTTGAAGTCTCATTTCAGGTCGCACCTACCACCCCGTCGGGTTGTTCGAGAGCGGGACTGCCACAATTGAGCACCATTTTGGACGTGTGAGGAATCATTGGAAAGCTCTAGTCATGATCTCTTTAACGCATCCACTCGCACTTCATTTGGTGCCCTGTAGCCGACAAGAAATGAGAATTTGGTCTTAGACCAAGAATTTTTTAAAACTCTGTGCAGACAAGAAAAATGTGATGTTTTCGATTTATTGTTTTTTTTTTTTGGTTTGCAAAACCACCATCATTGCATTCGGCATTGTCTCCGATATCTTCGCTCCAATTTTGCTGTATTTGGAAAACCTTCATTCTCACAACATCATTTTGCTGTATTTGGAAAACTTTCGGCTGAGAAACGCAGTCGGTTTGTCAATCCGACCACTTGTGCATTTCGCCATACTGAGTGCCCCACATGGCACCTAGCGATGGAAAGCAAAAGGGGCCTACTGCTCCTTCTCGCTCTGTGGCTGACACATCCAATCCTCACTCCCAGGCCATCGGCTCTCTGTTGCAGGTGCAGGAGGACATCTGGCAGTAGCAGGCAGCGTAGGCGGCCACCCTTGAGGAGATTATCACCATGATACAGAGGATCGAGTAGCATTCAGCAGCTGTATCCAGAGCACCACAGCAGGATGTTTAGCAGCATGGCGTGCAGTAGGAGGTGTTGACTTGACACGACAGAAGTATTGATCATAACGATGGCCAACAGTAGCAGTTATAAGGCCCTGGAGTGCCTTGTTGCCATGCTTCTGGCCTCTGACATCAAGAGGCCGTCGGGGGAATGATCCGTCTCCAATTGGGTCAGCGAACCACTCCTGCACATGATTCAGGGTTGTCTGTGCCTTCATTCTCATAGCGCTGCTCTCCTGGCGTGTCCTTCCATGGGCTTCCGATTTTGCATGCACTCAAGCATGCCCCTGAGGTGGCTCTTCCCATGGATTGACGGCTGAAGGACTCTGAGACTCCACCATCACACTACAATAACGATGTTGGGTTCGACACCTAGGAGACCCTCTTCCAAGTGCGGGCTGATGCGGAGGACATTTGGCCATGTTGTTTGAGCTAGTATGAGATGGCTGACCCCTGCCAGGTGCAGGTTGCCGTAAGAGCCATGCACGGCTTGCTCTATATTATTCCCGAGAACATTGTTGTTGACTTCTACACGTTCCTGGGGGCCCATGGTACAAGCATTGGAATCATCCCGCCGCGGCTTGGAGTTGGTCTGAACCCTGCTGGCAACCGTGACCCACGCTGCGATGATGGTGCATCTCTGGGAGTTTGGCTCCCTTCTACAGGATCCCTCTGAGCCTGCCACAGCCTACTGGTGGCAAGCCATGTGTATCTACACTTGCCTTGGCACCGTTGGTGGCTCCCAGCCGTGAGCCCTGTACACCATCATGGCCGGGGCCATATGGTCGGAGTTCATCGACATGTTCACCTATTTTCACCGGCGATTCTCATCAAGCTGTGAGCCTCCTTGGAGCTCCTCCCTTGGGCCAATCAATACTACTTGCAGCGGACGGCCGCATGTGAGGCTGTCCAGGTCCATCAGGTGAGTCCACGGATTGCCAAGACGACTGACTCACTGACGACATCTCCCCCCCTCATTGCCTTTTCCTCACCCTCTTCTTTGTCGCCCTCCTCCCAAGACATGGCCGCTACTGTGTAGGAAAAGAAGGAAAAACGGAGCCATCAAAAGGGGTAGTAGCAGCAGCAGCATCAGCAACAACATCAGCATCCACAGCAGACCGGTAGTGGGAGTGGACATTCAGTCCATTGCTACAACTGTGGGGACACACATCGCTACACGAAGTGCATACATGCCCTAGATTGGACACGGATCATGCAAGGCCTTCTGGCCGCACACACCAAGCGGACGGCTGCCTCCAGTGCCACCCAAATCTGTTGCATGACCACGACGGCAGCAGACCCTCCAGCCGCCTTTGCTGATGTTGATGCGGCAGACCCTAGCAACTGCCTCATCACAGAGCTGCGTCATCTTCTGGCGCTCCATGCTCAGGGAAGTACGAGTGTGTTGACACAGTCGTGTGGTCCACAGACTGCTTGTACTGTTGATTTTGTGGCCCATGAGTAAGCCTATCCAAACAACATTCTCGCTCGCACCCAGGCAAGGGGTGGTATTTCTTGGGAGAAAGGCCCTTGAGAACATCTTGTTTTCGTCCGCATTGCAAGCAACATAATTCTTGTTTGAGAGTTGAATAGTGACGTATGCTCTTGTATCATTACGTCTATGGACATCAATCATTGTGAAATTTATACATGAATCCCGTTTTGTTTCTGTTTGGTTTTCTCCATACAACATTGAGGAAATTGTTGAAAACTTGCCCCTCCGCATGCCCAAGTGCAGCGCAAGGAGGCGCCGACGAGCCGCCAAAGAGAGGAAAATCCGTGCAGTTGATCTAGCAGCTCAAAGATAGCTCGGATCCTAAAACGGAGGATTGCCTTCAAAAGTTGACAAGTCACCAATTCCAGTGGAAGTTGTTTTACCAGAATTGAACAAGTAATGAGGGAGATATGAGCTTCCAAAGTTGGGATGTGTGCGACGGCTCTGGGAGCCGGCCGCGACTCGACTTCTAGTGAATAATCAACCGGACCGAGTAACAAATGTCCATCAGGAGATTTTGCGCCGGAAAGACTGCCGAGACATCCCGTACATAATCCACTGGATCCAGTAGTGTAGGTTGTTCCTGAGGGACTTGCCAAAATCCTGGCTCGGCATCCGAAACTCAGTGGTACGTTTTGTTACTCGGGGACTTGATCAAAATGTTCATTGCAGATCCGCTGACAGGTTTGACAGGTTACACCCCATCACCAAACTCGACCCAAAGGTGGGAGAGGTGCATCAAAACAGTGCATGGGACCCTTACATCACGTGCAATGAGATCTTGCGCCTTGGGAAGGGCATTTTGCACATGAAGGGAGGCACCACAACGTGTGTGCACCATGGAGGTGTTAGGCGTTTCTGTGGTGGGAGAGACCTGCGCTTTGAAAAGCCTAACACGGGCTATGCTTGGCCAAGTCGCACACAGTTTAGTGCGTTGGAGAGCTCATGACTAGCCCTATAAATGTTCTAATCATGTCCATGTACAGAAACAAACGCAAAAGGCCCTTGTTTCCTTGATAATCCTCTGCATACATATTTGCTCGTGGGTGTCCTTGGGTGTGCAGTGCATGCGGACTCTACGGTCCGCAGTGATCCACGTTGGTTGTGGAGACATGCGCCAGCCTACCTCTTTGGACGGTGGCGCCACTCCCTTTACCTCTTGCAGTCCACCGGCCGTCGACCCATGCCTGACTGATACAAGTCCATGATGCTTTTCTCACACAATAGTTGTTCTTTGGAACAAGACCTAGATCAAACCTTGATTTTGCTGTTTTCTAGGAATAAATTAGGTCTAGCTAATTCTGGCCTAATCTGGCCGATTCTAGGACTCTACGACCATGGCCGTTCTTGTTTATGGGCTGCGGGCAACTTTGCCTTTGAGCCGGCAAGCTTCGCTCGCCGGCCGACGGGTGGGTCGCGCCTAGTGGATCTCACCCTTAAGAGTAGGCTCGCTTGTTACTCAACCACTTGTCCTTTTTTTGCAAACCAGACTTGCACCTAGGAATGGACCTAGCGGGATCCACACTCCATGGAATGAAGTGCCATTAGTCTCATTGGATTCACAATTCGTCTCTCATCCCATCGCAAACTTGTTGTCTCAAAATTCTTGCTCACATAACATGAGGCAACCAGAAAGCTCACGCTCAGTCTCAGATTTGCCCAAAACGAAAGATGTGAACCAATAGAAAAGATCAACCAACAGTCGGGACCGCACCATGCGGAATTCTTGACAAATGGTTATGGGCCCACAGATCCGACCCTCGCCAACATTCATGTCTTTCGCAGCGCACGGGACAACGTCCCCATGAAATTCTGAAAACGTGTCGGAGTAGAAGCTGCACAAATGGCGCAGAAGGAGACGCATTCCATTAAGAAGTATGCGAACGGCCTAGGATTTGGGCTATGGAGGTGGAAGTTTGAGCTGCTCCTTGCACATAAGGGGCTGCTTGACGTCATGTTGGAAAAGGAGGTGCTCACAAAGGTGACTGCTGCAGACGCGGAGAAGCAGGCCTTTGAAAAGAAGAACACAGAGGCGCTCATGCTCCTAGTGTCTGGGATAGCCGAGTTGCAGCGCGGCTACTTCCAAGGCTGAAAGCTGACAGCCGAAGCTTGGCAAAAACTCCGTGTCATCCACCAATCCAAGTCATGGAAAATCTTTGCAATGAAGCGGCTCCTTTTGGTGAGAATCGAGGAGTGAGAAGATGTCATCTCCACCATGCAGCAGATCGAGTTGCTTGCCTCACAATGCAACTACGTGGGGTGGAAGATCGACACATAGCTGCAAGCAATTACCCTCCTCATGGCTCTACCTGACAGTTGGGGTCCTCTTGTCACCTTCCTCGGAGGATGGCCGGAGGACAAGCTCACCTATGGCGTGGTCGCAGAGTACTTCCGCAATGAGGCACGACGTCGGAGCTGCGGGGAGTCCTCGTCTTCCTCTTCCGCCCTTGTCACCAAAATGCGTGGTGGAAGAAGGGGGGCAAAGTAAGCTGCAAAAAGGGCGACGGCAAGAAGGCCACCAAGAAATGTGTGTGTCATAACTGCGGCAATGGAGGGCCATTGGGTACGTGAGTGCCTAGAGGAGACCAAGGCCGGCGAGAAGAACATCAAAGGCAAGTCGCTCCACAACAGCAACAAGAACCACTTCCTGAAGAAGGCCAATAGGTGGTGCCTGGATTCCGGGGCCGACGAGCATACCCAAGTTGAGAAGGTGGGATTCGTCACCTACGAATAGTCCTCCAGGTCATTGGTGGTCGCAAACGACAAAATCGAGCCGGCGGCCAGCCAAGGCGACGTAGAGGTGGAAGTCATGGTGGACGGTAAGAAGGAGCTACGCACAATTTGTGATTTGCGGCATGTCCCCAGCCTGGCTGACATTTTGAGTGTCAACCTCGCGACTGATAAGGGGTATGAGGTGCTCTGCCACAGGAAAGGCGTAGTGGTGCGCAACGACGGCGGTGGCGAGGTCGTGCTGGAGGTGAAGCGCAAGGGCGGTATCTACATCGTCGAGACCAAGGTGGTTCCCGCGGAATTGGACGCAACAGAATTGCAGGAGTACGTTGTCAACATGACTAAGGGAGGAAGTGTTGATTTGGAGCTCTGGCACCGACAATTGGGGCATTCAAAACCCACAACCATTAAGGAGATGGCAAAATGCGACATGGTGCACGACCTTGTCATCGACGGTGCAGCAGACATGGCAGCAAATGAAATAGCACACAAAAAGTGTGAGCCTTGCATTGTGGACGAGGCGCGGCACAAGCCATTCAACAAGAACGCGGCTTGCGCAATGGACCAACTGGAGGTCGTGCACTGTGAAGTTTACAGACCATTGAAAATGCTGTCAAACAGTGGCCTGAGATACTTTGTCACATTCATCAATGGCTATAGTAGGAAGCTCTTCGCGTTCTTCATGAAGCGGAAAGGCAAGGGCCTAGACCAGCGGGAAGAGTACGGAGCAATGGTGGAGAGGTAGACTGGTCGGAAGATCAGAGTACTACGCAGCAACAATGGCGGAGAGTACATAGGCTGCAGCAGGTGGATGAAGCAGCAAGGCATCAAGTGGAAACCCACTACACAATATTCCCCATAATCCAATGGTGTGGCGGAGCAGACAAACCAGACACTGCTAAACATGGTGCGGACCATGCTTGTGGATGCGCGGTTGCCACAAGGGTTTTGGGCGGAAGCTATGTGTATTGCGAGCTACACCATCAACATTACTCCAATTGTAATATTGAAGGGTAAGGGTGGCTGGAAGACACCGCAGGAGGTTTGGAGCGGGCGCAAGCCAAGCATGGCATACCTGAAGGTGTTCGAGTGCAAGGCCCATGTGATGGTACAGGCGACGCAATGATGCATCAACAATCTAGAACTGTAGGCGAAGCCATGCTTGTTCCTCGGATACGAGAGCATGCAAAACGCATATCGGCTCTAGGACCTGCACACGCAAACGATCATCCACAACCGTAATGTTGAGTTTGACGAGCAGTAGATATTGAACAGTAGCAACAACGACATGAGCGTTGGGAACACTCCAAAACAAGGCGGAGTGGTTCCAAATCCTTGACTATGAGAAGGAGCTGGTGGACGCAGAGGTCGAGGCTGCGGCGCCATAGTGCGGCGGTGTAGCAGGTGCAGCAGCTGACAGAGAGGACTCCGACGATGGCAGCTAGGCTAGAGATTTGGTGAAAAGATCTGTCGAAGGAGGCACTACGGGTTGTGAAGCGTGTACTCCCGGTAGAGTTTGCATTGGGAATTGGAGAAAAATCCTCCGGATGTGCCGTCCGTCCAGTCATCATCTCACCGAAGTGACAGAGACCCTCGTGGAGCCGTTCGGTTGATGTTTCACTAGAGCGAGCAGGGTCAAAAGGATCGCAGCAGAGTGATGAGGTGCCACCAAAACTAGTGCACCGTATCAGGAGGCAGTGGAGAGCAGGGAAGCGCTTCAACACAGGCACTGTTTGATGGATCAACATGACGCGGTGCATACTGCCTGCATCAATGGAGCCGATGATCGTGCCAGAAGCGCTTGTGCGATCCGAAGGAAAGTAGTGGGACACCGCCATTAACTTGGATTTGGCGTCCATTGCTGAAAATGACATTTGGGAGCTGGTTGATAGGCTGAAAGACGCCAAGGTCATCTGCTCGAAGTAGGTCTTCAAGACCAAGTTCACAAAAGAAGGTGTGGTGGACGAGTACAAGAAGCGGCTTTGGACGAAGGGGTATGCACTGCATAAGGACGAGCACCACCATGAGACGTTCGCTCCCATCACCAAGTTCACAAGCATCCAGGTGATCCTTACGGAGGCATCTGTAGTGGAGCTCCACTAGATGGATGTCAATAAAGCTTTCCTCAAATGCATCATCGATAAAAAAACCTAAATGGAGGTTCTGGCAAGGATGGGGGTGCCGGAGGGCAAGGTATGCAAGCTGCAGAAGCCATTATACGGGCTAAAACAATCATCCAGATGCTGGTACCAACAGATGGATAGTTTCATGGCACAACTCTGCTTCAAGCAATGTGAGGCAGATCACAGCGTGTATGTGCGGTACAACAAGATACTCCATCAGATTATTGCACTCTAGGTGGACAATCTGATCTTGTGCTCCTCATACCTGCCAAGCCTACGGCAACTGAAAGAGCAGCTAAGCAACAGGTTGCAGATATCAGACATAGGGGACCCGGAGTTCTACCTCAGGGTGATTTATACACGGAACCAGAGGGCGAGCACGCTTGAGATGGGACAGGCCAAAGACTTGGCCAAGATGCTGAAGCGGTACGGCATGGAGGACTGTAAACCAGTCTGAAATCTTGTCTCCACGACTTGTGAACTGAGTGCGGCAATGGTGTCGCAAACAAAAGAAGAGCGGGTGGATATGGCAGGGGTGCCTTACCAATCAGCAGTGGGCAGCCTCATGGACGCCATGGTGGCGACTCAACCAGACCTGGCCTACGCGGTGGGCCAAGTGAGCAAGTACATAGCTGATCTAGGGCCACTACAGTTGCACGCGGTCAAGCACATCCTCCGCTACCTGTAGGTGGCGCGTTACGCGCGCCTGAGGTTCGACGGCAAGGGGTGGGCGGACCCCTCGCGTCTAGTGTGTTATACGGATGCTGACTACCCTGGCGGTGTGGACAGGCGGATGTCCACATCCGGCTACGTGTTTGTCCTTGCTGGTGTTGCAGTCTCAATGTACACTGCAAAGCAAGATTGCGTCGCCGCCTCCATAGTGGAAGCAAAGTACATCGCGATGGCCGAGACGGTCAAGGAGGCAGTGTGGCTTCGCAGGTTGCTGGGGGAGTTGGGCGTGACGTGGCAAGAGCCTACGGTGGTGCAAGAGGAAAACACCGGCTCCATCTTGCAGACCCATAACCCGACGCAGAACAGGAGGAAAAAGCTCATTGACATGCGTTATCACTCCGCACGAGACATGGTTGAAAAGGGGCAGGTGGGACTACAACACTGCTGCACGCATAGCATGCTTGCGGATTCCTTGACCAAAGCGCAACCCGCAGACCGACACATGATGAGCATGGTCAGGCTTGGGATGACCAGCTATGATGGGCTGGAGGGCGCGGCGGAAGACGAGTGAGAGCAAGCTGGAGCGGCGGACGTGGCAGGTACAAAGGGGAGATTTTTTAAGATTTTCCCCTCTGCATGCCCAAGTGCGACGCCGGGAGACGCCGACGAGCCACCAGAGAGAGTGAATTTCTTGTAGTTGAATCTAATAATTTAAGGATTGCTCGGATCCCAAAGTAGAGGACTTCCCTCTAAGTTGACGGGTCGCCAAATCCGGTGGAAGTTGTTTCACCGGAATCAAAAAAGTAACAAGGCATATACGAGTTTCCAAAGTTGGGATGTGCGCGGCGGCTCTGGGAGCCGGCAGCGACTCGACTACCAGTGAATAACTGACCAGACCAAGTAACAAATGTCCACCTAGAGATTTTTCTCCGGAAAGACTGCCGAGGCGTCCGGTGAATAATCCACAGGATCCACTAGTGCATGTTGTTATTGAGCGACTTTGCCGAAATCCTGGCTCGGCGTCCGAAACGCAATAGGACGTTTTGTTACTCGGGAACCTAGTCAAAATTCTGATTGCATGTCTGCGGACGGGTTTCAAAATTTGTTAGGCCCCATCACCAAACTCGACCCAAAGGTCGGAGAGGTGCATCGAAACAGTACAGGGGATCCCTACATCACGTGCAATGAGATCTGCGCCTTGGGAAGGGCGTTTCACACGTGAAGAGAGGCGCCACGGAATGTGCGCACCATGGAGGTGTTAGGCGTTTCTGTGGTGGGTGAGATCTGCGCTTTGGTAAGCGTAACTTGGGCTACACTTGGCCAAATCACACACGGTTTGGTGCACTGGAAATCACATTATTAGCGCTACAATTGTGTTTATCATGTCCATGTATAAAAACTAATGCATAATGACGTCATTCCCTTCGTAACCTGACTGTCTCTAACTTCCTGCTCATATAGCATGAGGCCACCAGAAAGCTCACGCTCAATCTCAGATTCGCCCAAAACAAAAGACGCAAACCACTAGAGAAGATCAACCAACAGTTGTGACCACACCACATGGGATTCCTGACAGAATTTGCATAATTTTTGCATTGTCAACTTACTGTACCCAACATGTCGAATGTTGCTGTTCAAGTAGAGGTCTGTAATCGGTTAGGAATTCAGATTTTTATTCAAGAAATGTTAGAATAAAGTTTGGAGCTTGAAACAAAAACACAAAAACATAGAGTTCTTTTATGACGTAAGAACAAGATACAGCAGTCTTCCATCAACGTTCACATGCTTGTCAATGCTATCAACATCGGTCATGATCACCCCTAGACCACTACTTCCTGCAGTTGTGGCAGTGACAGCCAGATCTTGAGGAGCTGGATGTGAGACAGTCTCCTTTATCATGGACTGGCGGATGTCCGACAAAGTATGGTGTGCGTGGGAGAAGGCACGCTCACAGGCGGACAATGTGGCGGGCACGGCCAGCATGTCCATCTGCGTCTATGGGCCACTGCTTGCGAGTAGTGGACCAAAAAGCGATAGGGTTTGTGGACTCATCAAGACAGGCAACGCAGACATATCTGGAAATCTCACGGTCGAGTGGGCGGGCAGCTGTGGAAGTTGTCGTGAAGACTTGCCCATTGTGCTTGCACTTGTAGCCTGCTAAGCTAAGGGGTGGGCTGCAGACAATCCGCAGCTCGTCCGTCCCGTTTGATGATGCATGCATGGCAGACAGGGACAGTCCAGATGTAGACAACGCACAAAGCTGGGAGGTTCCAGGCGTGGAGGTTGAGAGGCCGGCAGCAGCTTTGCCTGCTGCCTCTGCTGACCGCTGGATAGCAGCTGCTTCTTTACATGCATGGATGCGGGATGAAACCCGTACCGGCTACGTGCAGTTGTCAATGGAAGCTGCAGGCGGGGACGAAGTTGCGGGTACAGCATGCGCGAGAATAGAGGGAGCGGTCTGCGGCGGAAGAGGCGGTGAGCCAGATGCAAGAAAATCAGATGCAGCAGGCACAACAGCGGCAGCAACATCAGGGCAGCAGGTGCTGCAGCAGTGGCAGAAGCAGCGGCAACAGGGGTACTTGCTGCTGTATCCACCCCTAGCATCTCATCAAGAACTGCTGCAGCCACAGTGGATCCAGGTGGGAAGAAGTCAGCCGTGGCTTCAATGGCAATGTCCCTTGCCATGCATTGCTCGCGTGCCACCAGGTCGGCCTCTCCATATGGCTGCAGTTGTTTGATGATGGCACACATGATGTGTTTAGGGTGGACATTGCTCAAATTGCCATGATAAGTCTCCTCAAATTACGCCTTGTTGAACCTGGGGTCCAAAAAAGTCCCCAGGTACTGGCAGTCACCGGACAGCATGTTATACATTCCAGCATGTTCCCCAGCCTTCTCCAATGCAGTGGCAAGGGCTGCTTGCACTTCGTGCAGCTCATCGTTGACGTCTCCTGCAGGGCGTGCCGCTATGGCTTGCCTGCATGCAGCTGCGCTGTTTTGAAGGCAATCCAGTAGCTCGTTGAAGAACGGCACTTTGAGGCCGATCGTCGGAGATGACTTGACAGAATTACCGTTGGTCATGTTCTTGAACGGCTCTGAAACTTCAGCAATACAGCGGATTGTGATCCATTGCCCGCCAGACAGCTGCATGTCATCAGCGTTTACCAACATCAGCCAGGCGTCCAGCGGTTCCCGCTGCTCATGTGCCACCTCGAGCATGGCGACGGTGGAGTCCCACCTCATCTGGGATTTAATGTTGAGCTTGCGGTAGGGGGTGCCATGATTGGAGAGAAAAAATGCCTTGCAGGAGGCCTCCTGTTTTGGACTGTGGCTGATGAAAATTTCCAGTCGATGAACCATCTGTACAATCCGATCGACGGCCAGAACTTGCAGGATGTCCCCATGGTCGAAGTAGCGGACAAACCGGTCATCCACGAAGCCCGGACAGTGCACCTCCAGCCAGTCCTTGGCCATGGATCCATTCACAGACGCATTGTCCATGGTGATGGCGCAAACACGGTCCCAAAGGCCCCATGAGGTGACCGCGTTACGGAAGACTTGGTAGACTGCTGGCGCGTCGACAGGGACTCAAAGCCAACAAGGAAATTGATAAGGCGGTATTGGTCGATGCTGTGCACAATGATGGTGATGTAACTGTCGTTGGTGGTGGAGGTCCAACCATCCATCCCGAAGGATAGACGGCCCTCGCAGTCACATAGAATGTTGTAAACCAACTTGCGGGACCGGGGATAAGCCGTGTGGACATCGAGTACCAGAGTTTGGCGGGAGGTCAGCTGCGCGATGGGGTTTGCATGCTCAATGGCTCCTTGCAGGTTCTCTGACGAGATTGCCGCAAAAGGGATGTCCATCTCCACGAAGAACTTGCAGATGGACGATCTGACATTGGATGAATCCCACGCGAGTTGGAACAATCCAATTGTCAAACGCAGATTCTCGCCAGCAGCAGTGGCGGCAACCGATTGGCAGAGAGTTTGAGTGCCAGCACCAGAATTGACAATGTTGCGAGTTACGCGACGATGAGCGGCCGCAAGATGTGACCACATGCTTGATGTGCTGCCATCGCGGACGGATATGGACTTGTTCATGGATTCATTTTTGCACAGCCGAAAAATGGCTTTCAGCGGGTTGCCCTCCTTGCGGTAGAAGTGGTTCCAGAAATAGGCACGGACATTCTGCGGTAGAGCAGGCATGACAGCTTGAGCACACGTGGATGGAGGAGGCGGGCTGTCTGCTTGCCGGTTGAAACAAGCCACCAACTGAGCATTTTCTATGGTGGCAGATTGCACGGACCTGCATGCGCCAACATTCATGTTAGACATCGGACCACAAACAAGATCGATGTGGCATGAAGATATGCTAGGTTCTAGGAACATCGATGCATTTGGTGATTGCGATGGAGTAGACAGGCGGAATCGGCAGATGGAGCTGAGTCATAGCGGTGGTACCGAGGGGGTATTTTCTGACTCACCGAGGGATGGCTGTGGTTGAGGAGGCACGTAGGTCGACTGACGGCTGACGGTAGAAGTGTAGATGCATGCACATCAAAATGAGCTCTAGGATAAAAATAGCCTGATGAGTTGGTGGGCCTGAATCACGGATGCAGAAGATGTGGCCTGCTGCGGCAGTTCGACGAAAGAGTACCTCACAACCAGAGCGTCGTCTGCATTCTTAGAGTATCCCAACAATCTAGCAGACTTGGGTGCCCATATGCAGTAGATCCGCATGATCAACGGTGGGCGACGGATGAAGGAATGCAAGACGGTTTTGAGAGGCTACCAGGTTGCACCCGGATGTCGGTACGGCCAGTCTCCAGATGGGAAATGACCCCGCCTGTAGATGCACTAGAGGTGCTATGATGAAAAAAAAAAATTACACGCTGTGGAATGCTAGCTCGCTCGACCTGCGTACCTTTTCAATGGTGTTGGATGACACACTGTATGTGCAAAGAAATCCCGAGAGTTGTCAGATCTACGCATGCAGTATGGGCTCAACGGACTTCGACCGTCGCGACGCTCCTCGCTCGCTTCCACCACCCCCTCTAACAGGGAAAAGACATTTGTCCTAAATCCCCCGTGGAAAGTCAAACCTTCCAAAAAATATTCTATGGCTACCGCTAGTTTGTGAGGTCTACCAATGCCCCACTCACACGGTATTGGATGGATGATCATAAGTATGTTTTCACCACCACATCAGTACAATTTCACCACATGAAAGAGGCAAAGAACCATTATGACATAGAAAAACACATTTTGCACGTGAAATGGACGAGTTGGACACAATCGCTCTTTGCCTCCAAGCCACAGCTCGTCACCAGCAGATTTCCTCAAGCAGCGCAGGGCGAGACCGAGCTCTGTGGTGAGAGCACTCTCAAGCGAATAGGCATCCCATGATGATGCGTGTGGAGGAGTGTCAAGTGCATGTGATGACTTCCGGCCTGACTGGACAGAGTGGTTGAACGAGTCCGAGATTCGTGCTGTCCATCGTGACATCGTCGTCTGTGGTGAGTGTCCGGCAGCTGCGGAATGTTCGGTGGCCCGTTGCTCGGTGTCGACGACAGGCCGTGAGGCAAGTGGTACCTGAATCATTAACACTGGTGCCACTCACCACATAACCTGTCGTCGCACTAAATGTGTTGTCCTCGGTCCTGTTGGGTCTGTTTGATGTGTTCGCACAGGATCTTGTCAGTCTTTTCCAGTCCAGGGCGTTGGGGTTGTGCGTTTTGATTTTCCGTCTGTCCCCCAATACATCTCTGACATGCTCCACGCTCGTGCTCAAGAGCTCAGCCTATTGTCAGTTCATGCCGGCACTCGGATGGGTTCCTCTGTTGAGCAATCTGCTGACCCTGCCACTCGTCACCCTCCCTCCGTTTTTCCATTTGTGATACTCATGCTGTTATGCTGTGTGCATCTGTTGTTGAAGACATGTACCGTGTCACTCGTCACCCTCCCTCTGTGTCTCCCTCCTTGTCCTCTTCTCCGTGTGTGTTTGTAAATGGCGTGCTCTCCCCTGAGCACCAGTGCTTGTTGCATTGCTGCCTCTCTCACCTGCATCCAGACACGATGTTCGAGCTTGTTAAGAAATAGCCCACCCTCGGTCTTCACGCGGCTTCCTTCGAGAAGCCACCCAAGGCCAGTTGCCACTTTTGGGCTCAGGGTAAGATACATTGCTGCATTTACCCTGACTCCACCTTTGGGGCACTAGGTGCGTTGGAGTTGGTCCACTCGGACCTCCTTGGTCCTCCCCCAATCGAGTCCCTGTCAGATCGAGGTCGCTATGTGCTCACACTTACTGATGACTACACTTGGATGCACTGGGTCTAGAACCTCCGCCACAAGAGTGATGCCACCCTGGCGGTCCGCATGTGGCTGGTGATGGCTGAGCGCCAGTCTTGTCACACCCTTCACGTGTTCCGCTCAGATTGTGGTGGCGAGTTCTTAGGCAACATGGATGCATGCTTTGCTGAGAATGGTGCCCTTCATCAGCTCTCCGGTCTCGCTACACTGCAGCAGAATGGTGTTTCAGAGCATTGGAACCGCACCATGGAGAATGCGGTTTGCGCCATGCGGTCTGAGTGCGTCTTCTAGAGTCCTTTGCATTTGAGGGCCTTTCCTACATGACATGGGTCTAGAATCGCTTGCCGCATAATCCTCTTCCAAACCATGCCACACGGTACGAGCTATGGTTTGGCCATCGCACCGATCTTTGTCTTGCTCATGTTTAGGGATCCCTCGTTTGTGTCTGGTACACAGAGGAATAGCAGGGATCCAAGATCTCACCTCCAGTTGGCATGTGTGCCTTCCCTGGTATCTCTCCACCATCAGAGACTTGGCGCTTTGAGGATCCTCCTTGTCATCGCATTTTCAAGACTACAGACGCTCTCTTTTCACAGGCTCTCACCTATGGCGATCTGTCCAAGAATGTGCGGTTTGCCCCCGAATATGTTTCCACCTGTGTGGCTTCCCGACAGACGGGGGAGTCTCATCCTACAGATGGCTCCGTCCGCGCCTCTTCACATGTGGTCCGGTCTCTGGCTGCTGATGACCCCGCCATCATGGCCGTATGTCCAGTGACCTTATTGGTCCCCACTGACACACTCGATCCCATGCCAGCGTCAGTCCCCTCTGGCACACCTGATCCTATGCCAGCGTCTGTCCCCTCCAGCACAGCTGATCCTATGCCATCGTCAGTCTCCTCTGCCACACCTCATCCCATGTGAGTACGAGTTCCTTCTTGCACACGTGATCCCACGACAGTGACAACATCCCCACTCACACCTACTCATGTGCGTGCACCTGCTCATCCTATGTGCGAGCTGGAACCTATCCATGTTCCTCTTGCACCCTCTTTTCTTCCGTATAAGTCCACAACCTCTGTGACTGAGGCCCAACAACCTACTCCGCAGCCCAAGGCTTGTCAACCTCCCATTTGAGCGGAAAGCTATATGGGCCAAGTGGATCTTTCGCAAGAAGGTGAAGCTTGATGATACACTGAATCACTACAAGGCTCGCTTGATGTCCAAGGGTTTCTCACAGGATAAGGATGTGGACTTCACTGACACCTTTGTACCCGTTGGCCGCATGACCACCGCTTATGCTCTGTCCGTGATTGTTGCTCACTACGAATGGGAGCTGCACCAGCTGGATGTGAACGATGTTTTCCTCCATTGCACCTTTAGAGGAGGAGATACACATGGTCCACTCACCTGATTTTGAGTTCAGTGAGATTGTTTGGTGATTGCGCAAGGCCTTGTACGGCTGGAAACAGACGCCAAGGTGTTGGAACCAAGAGATCATCGGCACACTGACACGTGCCGGTTACGTACAGAGTGAAACCGACCCAGCTCTCTTTCTCTCACACGATTAGCTTAGAGCTTCACCGCCATCCTGATCTATGTGGACTCCCTCCTCAAGATGGTCTCCTTCTATGGACCTCATGAAGAAAGCCGATGAAGTCCAAGGACCTTAGTCTCGCAACTGTTTTTTTTGGGATGCAGATCGTACGTGATTGTCAGTAGCAGACACTCTTGATGCATCAAGCGTGTTATGCCCCCTTTGTGGGAGAGCGTTTTGGTGCAGTTCCCATCGCCTCCACCCCCATCACACCTGAGGAGCAAGATGCTTTGGAGATGGATGATCCAGCACACCTATGGGAGACAATGGACGTGATCCTCTACTTGTACCTTAGTGGCTCTTCGATGTACTTGGCCACTACCACACAACCCGACATTGCCTGCGCAGTCATCTGGGGGAGATCTTCACTCGATTGTGCAAGTGGTGTGCTGCGTGGTCTCCACACCGTACCTCAAACTCTGTTTTTAGTGCCAATGTTTAATGGTAGTCAAAAACTACACATAAAGTGACTAGGCGTGGAACCCTGATGGGCGCAGTCGGACAGGCTACGTGTTCTTGCTGTGTGACACTTTGTGTCATATTGTAGCACCAAGTAGGGCTGCATTGCACGTATCTCATCAGAGGCAAACTATGTTGCGCCGGGAGCTAAGGTTGCCGAGGCGGTGCGGCTGCAACGTCTCTTTCATGAGCGGCGCCAATTTGTGTTTTGCATCAATTTATGTTGTGACAACCAGAGTGCTCTTGCCATTGCAGAGAACTGTGGTGTGTTTCATGCATGCACAAAGCGCATTCCTGTTAGGCAACACTTTGTGCATAAACTTGTAGAGGGACAAATGATCTCCATCACACGGGAAGGCACGGACATGCAGAGGGCTGACTTCGTGACCAAGGCACTGGTGCACAGAAAGTTCACGGTGGCCTTTCCTTTTGTCGGGCTTTGCTCCTTACCTACAAGTGGATGAGAGTGGGATGTGTGAGTATGGACTGTTGAGCATCTTGTTACCCACTTTCTTCCATTCTACACTTGTACAGACATGCGTACCATCGGGTCATTGGGGACTGTTGTGATGTGAGTCATCTCCGTCCGTCCGTACAGCTTACTATGTCCATGCTCGTGCACATCCTTGACACGGACCGAGCTGGCGCCGGAGCATCAACGGGTGGTGGCACCACCTACCAGCAGCTGCCACATAGCTAACACAACTTCCTGAATGCTTGCTAGATTGCTTTGCAGTTTTCTTGAAGTCGTCAGAGTTTTCTCGGTAGACTAGCACTCGAGCCCGATTTGCATGTTTTGCATTGTGTGTTCACTTGTTATTGGTTTTTGCGCATCCTCATTGTGCTCTATTACGTCCACCCAACTTCTGTACATCAGCGTGCAGATGACTCAAGACGCGACTCGACTCTACAGGAGTGTCGTCCAGTGGAGCCAACGCACGCTGAACCTACTTGTAGTTCACTGGAAACTCCTCTCCACGGCGCCGTGCTAAGCTCCATCGGCAGGCCTCCTCAGCGGTCCGGCCGCCGGCGATCACTGCCACCACAGATGTTGTCTACATGCGTCAGGCGCTGGATCTGACAGTATCGTTGTGTCTACAGTGTCATGCTCTGTCTAGGGTCTGTGTCTTGTGTTACGTGGCACTGTTTGGCATCATGGACCATTGTCGGCACTGCCTGGGTTCAGGCAGCCATAACTCTTTGCTGCCTTTTTTCTAGCTGATTCTGACCGCACGACTGCGTTTGCAGCGTTGGTATTTTGCTATGGTCCAGTTTCAGGCAAAACGGACGACGCCCGGGTTTTGGGCCGTCGGCTGTCTGGCAAGGCTCACCGAAAAAACCCTCCTTGCCAGTAAAGAGGTCTAGGACTCTTCTCTGATTGGCTGGTTAGCTGAGTAACAAGTTCTACAAAGCTGGGGGGGAGCTAGAACTTGGAGAGGTCTCCCATTGTTGCTCATTCTTCACTCCTAATCAGTTACGTCCAGTTTTTAGTTGCTTTCTGACGCTAACACTGGCGCGCACATTTTGAGTAACAAAATCAGAGCATTGAGACTTAGACTCTAGAGCAGTAGCAAGAGGGGGCAGCAGACTAAGCAACCACTATGGAAGCCTGCACGCTGCATCAACACCGCCACTGTCCCAACATGCGCTCTAGTGTAGCTTCCTTTTTGGTATAAGAGCCAGAGCGTAGCAGCAGCAGAAGACAAGTGGCGTATAGGTGCATGACTACGCCGGCGGACCCCCATACACACCAGTGTAGGGAAAATGCTGTCTGGTTTTTCTGACAGCATTGACCTGCTTGGTGGTGGCATCAGAGTTTTTCCCACGGCCCCTGGGCCAGGGGAAATGCTGCCGGATTTTTTCTGGCAGCACTGACACCACGCTGGACACGAGGAGGTGAGCGGCAGGCCACGTCACGGGCTTGCTCATGATGATGCAAGCCGCGACGTCATCCAAGTCGAGTGGCTGGCAGCAGCAACCCGCAGCAGCAACAGCAGCTACCAGCAGCAGCAACAACTACCAGCAATAGGAAACAGTGGCAGTAGCAACCAGCTACAATAGTGCCCAGCTTTAGCCATTAGCAGCAGCAGCTCGTAGCAGCTCGCAACAACAGCAGCCCGGAGCAGCAGCGGCAGCAGCGGCAGCAGCCAACAGCAGCAACAACGTGCGTCAGCAGCAGCCGGCGGCAGAAGCAGCGAACAGTAGCAGCTAGCAGCAATGGCTACTGTAGCAGCCAACAGCAGCAGCAGCCGCAGCTACCCGCTGCCCGCTGCCCGTTGCACGCTACTCGTAGCGAGTAGCCAGCCGCTGGCAGCGAGCTTGCTGCTTGCAGCAATGAGCGAGTAGGCAGCATCGAGCAGCGAGCTCGCTACTCACGGCTCACTGCTTGCATTGAGCAGTGAGCTCGCTGTGACGAGAAAAAAGGGAAAAAAATAACGAAAGAGAAAAATCCCCCACTCTGCCAGCAACGCTGCCGTGGCTGCCGCCACCGCCACAGCCACTATAGCAGCAAGAGCAGCAGCAATAGTAGAACCAGCAGCAGTAGCAGTCGTAGTAGCAACAGCCACAGTAGCATGCATGAGCAATAGCTGTAGCAACAATTGCAATAAAAGCTTAAGTAGCAACAGCAGCAGTTGTTGCTGCCACAACAGCCGTAGAAGCGGCAGCAGTAGCAGCACCACCAGCTACAACAACAACTACAACAGCAGCAGCAGTAGTAGCAACAAGGAGCGGCAGCAACAGTAGTAGTAGTGGCATCAACAACAACAGCCCCTACAGCTATGTAGCAGTGGCCCCAACAACGGTTGCTGCTGACTTCAGCATCCGGCCACTGACGTCACTGCTAATTTCACTGCTGACATCATCAAAACAAGAAAAAAGGAGGGGGGAGGGGGGAAAAACATATAGCAGCAGCAGCAAAAAATGCGGTAGCAGCTGCTAACGCCAGCCATCCTAGGCTGACGTCATTGCTGATATCAGCAGCATCCAAAAAAACAAAAAAACAACAAACAAAGAGACCAAAATCTATGGCCAATAGCTCCAGTGGGGAGGGGTCCTCCTTCGTTGGGGAGACCCCCAAGAGGGGTACCCCCCCTCTTCTTGCAACAGCTGCAACAGCTGTAGCAGCAGCAGGAGCAGGAACAATAGCAGCTGCTACTGCAATAGCAGCAGCAGCATCAGTAAAAGAAGCAACAACAGCAGCCCACAGGCATCGTCGTCGGCACCTCTGATCCCCTTACTGCCATTTAGCAACTCTCGTTGCCCTGATACAACTGCTTGCTGCACTACAGCCACTAGCCTCATAGACTGCCACCAGTGCCCCTCTGGTGTTTTTTCCTCTTGGCACACCAGTCCCGCTGTGTCTGCTGCCACGCATTACCCAGGGTAGTAGCAGACATAGCACCAGCGGCAAACAGTGACTGCCATCCTTGGCCCCACTCTGGACACTTGCCGCAGGCAAAAGGACTTTGAGACACCGCCCTTGCCGCTTCAGACCGGCGAGAAGTTCCAGAGCTGGGAGCTCAGCTTCTGCATCTGGGCGCAAGGTGAGGGTCTCTGAGTATACTACACTCTCCCGTATGACTCCACCCAGGCCGACCAACTATATGATGTCGTTCGCACCGTACGCGCCCTTGTTCCCGTTGCCCCTCCGGCTTCCCGCTTGGTCCTCGAGCCTTTTCTTGGCGACTTTACCATAGGTGGCACCGTAGACCCTGGAGCCGCGTGGCACGTCCTCACTCATCCCCATTGCCTGTCCAGCAACATTCAGAGCAGCCGTCTGCTATGGGAGTTCAACTTCTTGTATATGGGGGAGACAGAGATAGTCACCGCATACTGGCAGCGGGCTGAGGAAATCCTCCGTTGCCTAGGCACGTCTACTCCACCCCCTCTGGCCATGCTTCTCAACATCAAGCATGGTACCACCACTGCGTATGCGAACGTCTTCGTCCACTACAACCACAACGTCCTCTCCAACATGGCGGCCCAGGGCACCCTCATGCCCTGGGCATATGAGCTCTTCCTCAGGACTGAGGAAGCTCACCTAGAGTCTCGTCTCTAACGCACAAAGGCCCTCACCTCCCCTGTCATCGCTTCCGTGGTCATCGCTTCCCCCGCAGCCGCTACCTCCACTTGCTCCTCGTCGCCGGGAAAGATGAATCGCCTGGGCAAGAAGGTAAGGGTCAGCAGCAGCAGCAGTAACAGCAGCAACCGTGGACTGGGTCCAGTAGTGGCTAGGTCTGCCACAATTGTGGCCAGCCAGGGCACGGGTGGTACACGTGCCCGCTGCTAACGGACGAAGCACGTGTCATTGCCACCATGCATCGCCAGCGAGAGCGCCGTCTCGCCTCTGCCGCCATAGCTGGCGCCAACCCTGCTTCCTCAACCCCGTCCAGCAGCTCCACTCCTCCGACCCTGTCCAGCAGCTCCACTCCTCCAACCGATGCCACGTTCCCTTCACCGAGGCAGTCCTCCTTCCATCAGGGCTCAAGCGCCATCACTCCGCACTCAATCTACACTCCTGAGCCGTCCACGCACAAGCGTCAGCAGGAGAAGTTCATTACGCTTCAGCCCGGCCTGCCTCGCCCTCCCCCCCAGGGAAGTGCGAATTGCATCACCTCTCGCTCGTCCCCCTTGCCCTACATGACTGAGCTTGAGCTGCGGTTGTGTCCTACTTTCTCGTCTGTTTTGCCATCTTTTGCGATCTCCTATGCCCCCCTTCGTGACAACGTCACGTGGCTTGATGATTGGTAGTATTGATTCGCACCCCCTTCCACCGCGTCTGTGTCTCTTGCTTGCTGCCATGAGATTGTTAGTGATCTGGCGACACCGGTCCAGGACCCTGCAAAGACTTGGATCATCAACTCCAGAGCCACGCATCACATGACGGCCTCTCGCAAGGCCTTCAGTATGCTTGGTCCTGTTGGCCATATATCCAGGGTCCGAATGGGCTTCGGACAGGTGTTACCTGTCCGCGGTGTCGGCGTCATTCGTTTCCATGGTCCTGCCAGTGATATCTTCTTCACCAATGTCCTTTTCGTCCCAGGCCTAAAGCTCAGCCTTCTGTCCGTTACTGCCGTTGACCGTATGAGCATGGGCGTTGTGCACTCCCGTGGTGTTGGCACTGTGTCGCTGCATATGTCTGGTCTTGTCGTTCTGCACGCCACCGCACGTGGCAACCTGTTACACATATTCAAGCCGTCCTCCTCTCCTTTCGTTGCCTCCTTGTCGGCCGCCACAGGCCATGTGTTTGTCACCAGCACGCTCTCTCCACGTCCACTCTGCTGTCGTAGATAGCATGCTCCACACCTAGCTGGCCAAGGGCCTTGACCCGGAGACTTTCTCTCTCCCCTGTCCCATAGGGTGTGTTGATTGCACTCAAGGCAAGATGCACCGGTCCACATACCCTTTGTCCTCCTCCCGTGTACCCGTTCACGTAGACCTGGTCCATTCTGATGTCATGGGTCCTCTCTCTACCGAGTCTGTCGGAGAGCACCACCGCTATGTCCTCATCCTCACGAACAATTACTCTTGCTACCGCTGGGTCTTTTGCCTTCATCAGAAGAGTGATGTCGCCCATGCCATTCACGACTGGCTTGTCCATGCGGTGTGCGAGTGTGGTCGATCCCTTTGCTGCTTTTGCTACAATCGCGGTGGTGAGTACATGGGTGAGACCACGATTTTTCTCGCCTCTCATAGTATCCACCACAAGACGTCTGCGCCCTACACGCCTGCCCACAACGGCGTCTCCGAACGGTAGAACCGTACCATGGCTGATGCCGTCTGCACCATGCGGGTTGAGTCTGGCCCCTTCGATGGCTTCTATTTTGAAGCCATGGCCTACATGACGTGGGTCTGAAACCGGATTCTCTACGGACCCCTTCCCCGCCAGTCCACGCCATACCAACACAGGTACGGGCAGCGAGTTGACCTCTGCCCGACTCGGGTCTGGGGCTGTGTGGTCATTGTGTGGCTGCCCACCCCGCAACAAGGCGGCAAGCTCGCCCCCTTACGGGCATCCTTGCACCTTTCTTGGTGTCTCTCATCATTCCAAGGCATGGCGCTTCAGGGATCCCTCTCGACACTACATCGTCGAGTCCCGTGATGCCCTCTTCTATTAGGACCTATTTTCGCACAATTTCGTTCACTCCGGCTTGTCGGTGTCCCTCCCGTCGTGTGGGGGAGTGGTGAGTCCGTCCTCCGTCCTGCCGCTTCCGGATGGCACATCACTTCGCCCCTCCGAGCCAGTAGTCCTAGTCGCGCCCATTGGCCTGTCCGGGCCAGCCGCCCCACTCAAGCCCGCTGGCCCCTCCGGGCCAGCCGCCCCAGTTGCTTCCACTGGTCCCTCCGGGCCAACCGTCCCAGTCGTGTCAGCTGGTCCCTCCAGGCCAGCCGCCCCAGTCGCGTCCACTGGTCTCTCCGGGCCAGCCGTCCAACTCGTGTCCATAGGTCCCTCCAGGCTAGCCGCCCCAGTCGCGTCCACTGGTCTCTCCCGGCCAGCCGCCCCAGTTGTGTCCACTGGTCTCTCCAGACCAATCGCCCCAGTTGCATCCACTGGTCCCTCTAGACCAGCCGCCGAAGTCGCACCCGCCGGCCCCTCGGGCCGGCGGTCCCAGTCGCGTCCACTGGTCCCTCCGGGCCAGGAACCCCGTCTGCCTCCGTCGGCCCGTCAACTTTAGTGCCATCTCCTGCCCTACCGCGCTACACTCGTGGCCCGGGCGGCAGCCTCCGACGCAGATTGTCTATGAGCGCGCAGACCGTAGCATCTTGCCCAGTGGTGTCTCGGCCCCCTGTTGCTCCATGTATCTCTTCCACTCCTACGGTCGTGTGTGGGGACCCTGCCATCAAGGCCCTCGGCCTGACCACTTCAGCTATCATTGCAGACCTTCACCCTGGCTCTACACTGGGCTACGTCATGCTTCATCATGAGCATCGGCATGCTATCACGACTGCACTCGCATGCATTGCACCTAGAGCTCAAGATGCACACGCTCTCAGTCCGTTCCATAGCAGGCCCGGAGGACCCACCCACCCTACGTGAAGCTTGAACCTCTCTTGAGGTCGCACATTGGGATGTTGCCTGCGTTGACGAGCTCGCTCCTATCCGGCAGCATCACTTGTATGACCTCCTTGACCTCCCTCCAGGTCGGAAGGTCATCGGTGCCAAGTGGGTCTTTTGGCGCAAATGGAAGCCCGACGGGTCCTTGGACAAGTACAAGGTCCGCCTCACAGCCAAGGGATTTGCTCAAATCGCTAGGGTCGATTACAACCAGATCTTTGTCGCAGTTGGCGGGTTCTCCATGAGCCGGGCGCTCTTCAGTCTGGTTACCCAGCATGGGTGAGAGCTGAATCTGATGGACGTGAGCAACGCCTTCCTCCACGGTTCACTGGAAGGTGAGGAGCTCTACATGGTGCAGCCTCCAGGTATCAACGATGGCACTGGGAGATTCTAGCGACTGCGGAAGGTCCTTTACGGCTTGAAGTAGTCGCCTCGGTGTTGGAACCAGGAGATCAGCAGCACGCTTCTTCGCGGCAGCCTCCAGCACAGCACCGTTGACCCCGCACTGTTCGTCACCCCGTGAGGCCAGACCCTGGTCGCTGTCCTGGTCTACGTTGACGATCTCCTTATTGCGTCGCCTGGCATGGCTGCCATCCAGCATGCCAAGGATCTGCTACACACTGCCTACAAGATGAAGGATCTCGGGTCCGAGTCTTCCTTGGAATGGAGCTAGAGCATGATCACTCCCATGACATCATGCACGTCCACCAGGCTACCTATGTGCAGACCCTCTCCACTCACTTCGCCAAGGATCTACCCCTCATGCCGAGCACATCTTCACCCATGTCACCTGATGGCCAGGTGAAGCTGAAAAGTCCTAACCTAGCCGTTGTGGGGGAGCAAATTGATGTGACCACGTACCTACGACTCATCGGGTAACTGATGTTCCTGGCGACGACGACGCGCCCAAAGATTGCGTTCGCCGTCAATCTTCTGGCTCAGTTTTCTTAGGAGCCGCGTCGCCTCCACTTTGAGGCCGCAATCCGAGTACTGCGCTATGTCTTCTCGACTCCTCGAAAAGGTCTTATGTTTCACCGCCAGTCATCTGTGGTCGCAGTGGGCTACTCCGACAGTGACTGGGCTGGCAGTCGAGACGGTAAGAGTCGCACAGGTTGGATTTTTCTGGTCAGTGGCACAGCTGTGTCCTGGCGCAGTGGCAAGCAGGGGTGCATTGCACGCAGCATCACTAAGGCCGAGTACGTGGCCCTTGGCTCAGGCGTTTGTGAGAGTGTGTGGTTGCGTCGTCTGTTGTCTGAGCTACGTCAGTCTGTTTCATCCATCAAGTTGCATTGTGACAATGAGAGTGCCATGACCATCACCGACAATGACGGCGTGCATCGCACACGCACGAAGAACATCAATGTTGAGTATCATTATGTGCGTTTGTTGTTGTATGACGGCAGCATCAGCATTGTGTGGGTTGAGACAGTATGGCAGCTGGCTGACTTCTTGACCAGGGCATTGAAGCGCGACTCGTTCAAGAAGGTTGTCAGTTCGGTCGATGTGCGTCCGTCAGTTACTCCCTATGTCCCAGCTTGCATCTCTCATGCTATGGGGGAGTGTTACTGGTGACTGTGTCTCTGCCCGTCCATGTGCACTACGCCTGTGAGTCATGGGGGAGTGTTAGGTTTTGCACATCCTCATTGTGCTCTGTTGTGTCCTCCCGGGTTGTGTACAACGGCGTACACATGACTGACGGCAAGATTCAACGCTGCAAGAGTGTCGTCCGGTGGAGTCAACGCAAGCTAAAGCCTACTTGAAGTTCACTGGAGCCTCCTCTCCACGGCGACGTGCTCCGCTCCATTGGCATGCCTCCTTGGCGGTCGGGCCGCCGGCGGTCACTGCCACCGCAAATGCTGTTTGCATGTGTCAAGCATTGGATCTGATTGTATCATTGCGTCTGCAGTGCCATGCTCTGTCTAGGGTCCATGTCTTGTGTTGCGTGGCACTGTTTGGCATCATGGACCATCGTAGGCATGGCTTGGTTTCAACCAGCCATAACTCTTTGCTGCTATTGTTCTACATGATTCTCACCGCACAACTACATTTGCAATGTCGGCATCTTGTTATGGTCTAGTTTTTAAGCAAAACGGACGATGCCCAGTTTTGGGCCGTCGGCCGTCTGGCACGGCTCACCGAGAAAACCTTGCCTGCCAGAAAATAGGTCTAAGACTCTTTTCAGACTGGCTGGTTAGCTGAGTAACAAGTTCTACAGAGCTTTGGGGGAGCTACAACTTGGAGGGGTCTCCCATTAGTGCTGAATCTTCACTCCTAATCAGTTACTTCCAGTTTCTAGCTGCTTTCTGACGCTAACACGGGCGCTCACATTCTGAGTAACAAGAGAGCACTCAGACTAAGACTCTAGAGCAAGAGCAAGAGGGGGCAGCAAACTAAGCAAATAGCGTGGAAGTGCGCACGCTGCATCAACACCACCACTGCCCCAACCTGCGCTCTATTGTATATGCATATGTATATGTATATGTATATGTATATGTATATGTATATGTATATGTATATGTATATGTATATGTATATGTATATGTATATGTATATGTATATGTATATGTATATGTACATG
>SZWC01018558.1:6525-16668 GCA_023375785.1 Penium margaritaceum
AACTAGTATTCCCAATCCATTGTTTTCCCATCTGACCATTTGTGTCTCGTGTTATTAGTCGTCAACGTTGACGACACATAGCGAAATTATGTGGTTATGGTCAGTGACATATGCCTACTTTGGTTGGTCATTATGCATGGTAGCCACACCGTGCTACTACTTAGTGAAGGTCTTTGTACTTGCTAGTTGATAACCAGTATTTTCAAGCCATTGTTTAGCCCTCTGACTATTTGTGACTCGTATTATGATTTGGCAACATTGACCACACATTGTGAAATTCTTTGGTCATGGTCAGTGACATATGCCTGCTTTTGTTGGTCATTGTGCATGGGAGCTACACCGTGCCACAACATATTGAAGATATTCGTACTGGCTAGCCAATGACATGCACTTGAAAACCATTGTTTCCCCCTCTGACCATTTGTGACTCGTATTATGAGTTGTCAACGTTGACCACACATAGTGAAATTATTTGGTCATGGTCAGTGACATATGCCTACATTGGTTGGTCATTGTGTATGGTAGCCACACCGTGCCACTATGTTTTGAAGGTCTTTGTACTTGCTAGTCAATAACTGGTAGTCTCAAACCGTTCTTTTCTCCTCCAACCATTTGTGACTCGTATTATACGTTGTCAACGTTGTCCACCCATAGTGAAATTCTTTCATAATGGTGAGTGACATATTCCTCATTGTGCATGATAGCAACATTGTGCCACAAATTCTTGAAGGTCGTTGGACTTTTTAATCGATAACTAGTATTGCCAAACCATTGTTTCCCCCTCTGACCATTTGTGACTCGTATGATGTGTTGTCGACGTTGACCACACATAGTGAACTTCTTTGGTCATGGTCAGTGACATATGCCTACTGTGGTTGATCATTGTGTATGGTAGCCACACCTTGCCAATACGTATTGAAGGTCTTTGTACTTGCTAGTTGGAAAGTAGTGTTCCTAAACTATTGTTCCTCCCGCTGACCATTTGTGACTCATCGTATGAGTTATGAACGTTGACCACACATAGTGAATTCATTTGTTCATGGTCAGTGTCCTATGCCTACTTTGGTTGGTCATAGTGCATGGTAGCCACACCGTGCCACACAATATTGAAGGTCTTTGTACTTGCTAGATGAAAACTATTATTTCAAAATCATTATTTCCCCCTCTGACCATTTGTGACTGGTATTATGAGTTGTCAACGTTGACCACACGAAGTGAGATTCCTTGGTCATGGTCACTGACATATGCCTACTTTGGTTGGTCATTGTGCATGGTAGGCACACCGTGCCACTACTACTTGAAGGTCTTTCGACAACGTTGACAGCATATAGTTAAATTCTTTGGTCATGGTCAGTGCAATATGCCTTCTTTGGTTGGTCATTGTGCATGGTAGCCAGACCGTGCCACTTCGTATTGAAGGTCTTTGTACTTGCTAGTCGATAACTAGTATTTCCAACCCATTGTTTCCCCATCTGACCATTTGTGTTTCGTATTATGAGTCGTCAATGTTGACGACACATAGTCAAATTATGTGGTTATGGTCAGTGACATATGCCTACTTTGGTTGGTCATACAGTGCTACTACTTAGTGAAGGTCTTTTTACTTGCTAGTTGATAACCAGTTTTTTCAAGCCATTGTTTACCCCTCTGACTATTTGTGACTCGTATTATGATTTGGCAAGATTGACCACACATAGTGAAGTTCTTTGGTCATGGTCAGTGACCTATGCCTACTTTGGTTGATCATTGTGCATGGTAGCCACACCTTGCGACTAAGTATTGAAGGTCTTCCTACTGGCTAGCGAATGACTTGTATTTGAAAACCATTGTTTCCCCCTCTGACCATTTGTGACTCGTATTATGAGCTGTCAACGTTGACCACACGTAGTGAAATTCCTTGGTCATGTTCAGTGACATATGCCTACTTTGGTTGGTCATTGTGCATGATAGCCACACCATGCCAATACTTACTGAAGGTCTTTACACTTGTCGGATAGTACCTAGCATTCCCAAACCATTGTTTCCCCCTTTGACCTTTTGTGACTCGTATTATGAGTTCTCAACGTTGACCACATATATTGAAATGTTTTGGTCATGGTAAGTTCCATATGCCTACCTTGATTGGTCATTGTGCATGGTAGCCACACCGTGCCACTTCTTATTGAAGGGCTATGTACATGTTAGTAGATAACTAGTATTCTCAAACCATTTTTCCCTCATCTGACCATTTTTGACTCGTATTATGAGTTTTCAATGTTGACCCATCATAGTGAGACTCTTTGGTCACGGCCAATGACATATGCCTACATTGGTTAATCATTGTGCATGGTAGCCACACCGTGCTACTCTGTTGTCTTGGCCTTGCTCTAGTTGTCTTGGGCTTGCTCAAGTTAACTTGGCCTTGCTCCAGTTGTCTTGCACTTACTTCAATTATCTAGGCCTTGCTCCAGTTGTCCTGGGCTTGCTCCAGTTCTCTTGGGCTTGCTCCAGTTGTCTTGGTCTTGCACCAATTCTCTTCGGCTTGCTCGAGATGTCCTGGCCTTGCTCCAGTTGTCTTGGGCTTGCTTCAGTTGTCTTGGGCTTAATCCAGTTGTGTTGGCCTTGCTCCAGATGTCTTGGCCTTGCTCCAGTTGTCTTGGCTTTGCTCCAGTTGTCTTGTGATTTCTGCAGTTGTTGTGGGCTTGCTCCAGTTGTCTTCGTCTTGCTCCAATTATCTTGGGCTTGCTCCAGTTTTCTTGGGCTTGCTCCAGTTGTCTTTGGCTTGCTCCAGTTGTCTTGGGCTTGCTCCAGTTGAATTGGGCTTGCTCCAGTTGTCTTGGCCTTGCTCCAGCTGTCTTGGCTTTTCTCCACTTGTCTTGGGCTTGCTCCAGCTGTCTTGGCCTTGCTCCAGTTGTCCTGGCCTTGCTCCCGTTGTCTCACCCTTGCTCCAGTTGTCTTGGGCTTGATCCAGTTCTCTTGTGCTTGCTCTAGTTGTCTTTGCCTACATCCGATTGCTCCAGTTTTAGGTAGGCCAAGGAAACTGGAGCAAGCCCACGACAACTGGAGCAATCACAAGACAACTGGAGCAAGGCCAAGACAACGGGAGCAAGGCCAGGACAACTGGAGCAAGGCCAAGACAGCTGGAGCAAGCCCAGGACAAGTGGAGCAAAGCCAAGATAATGGGAACAAATCCATGACAACCAGAGCAAGCCCAACACAATTGGAGCAAGCCCAAGACAACTGGAGCAAGCCAAAGACTACTAGAGCAAGCCCAAGGCAACTGGAGCAAGCCCAAGATAACTGGAGCAAGGCCAAGACAGTTGGAGTAAACCCACAACAACTGGAGCAATCACAAGACAACTGAAGCAAGGCGAAGACAACTGGAGCAAGGCCAAGGCATCTGGAGCAAGGCCAAGACAACTAGATCAAGCCCAAGACAACTGGAGCAAGCTCAAGACAACCGGAGAAATGCCAGGACATCTGGAGCAAGCCCAAGACAACTGGTGCAAAGCGAAGACAACTGGAGCAAGCCCAAGACAACTGGAGTAAGCCCAAGACAATTGGAGCAAAGCCAATACAACTGAAGCAAGCGCAAGACAACTGGAGCAAGGCCAAGACAACTTGAGCAAGACCAAGACAACTGGAGCAAGGCCAAGACAACAAAGTGGCATGGTGTGACTACCATGCACAATGACCAACCAAAGTAGGCATATGTTATTGACCATGATCAAAGAGTATGGCTATGATGGGTCAACGTTGACAACTCATAATACGAGTGACAAATGGTCAGAGGGGGAAACAATGGTTTGATAATACTAGTTATATACTAGCATGTACATAGACCTTCAATACGAAGTGGCATGGTGTGGCTACCATGCACAATGACCAACCAAAGTAGGCATATGGAACTGACCATGACCAAAACAGTTCAATATATGTGGTCAATGTTGAGAACTCATAATACGAGTCACAAATGGTCAAAGGGGGAAACAATGGGTTGGGAATGCTAGGTACTAACAGACAAGTGTAAAGACCTTCGATAAGTAGTGGCATGGTCTTGCTATCATGCACAATGACCAACCAAAGTAGGCACATATCACCGAACATGACCGAGGAATTTCACTATGTGTGGTCAACGTTGACAACTCATAATACGAGTCATAAATGGTCGGNAAATGATTTGAGAATACCAGTTATTGACTAGCAAGTACAAAGACCTTCAAAACATAGTGGCACGGTGTGGCTACCATGCACAATGGCCAACCGATGTAGGCATATGTCACTGACCAATGACCAATTAATTTCACTCTGTGTGGTCAACGTTGACAACTCACACTACGAGTCACAAATGGTCAGGGGGGGAAACAATGGTTTTCGAATACATGTCATTGGCTAGCCAGTACAAAGACCTTCAATAGGTAGTGGCACGGTGTGGCTACCATGCACAATGAACAACCAAAGCAGGCATATGTCACTGACCATGACCAAAAAATTTCAGTATGTGTGGTCAACGTTGCCAAATCATAATACGAGTCACAAATAGTCAGAGGGTTACACTATGGCTTGAAAATATTGGTTATCAACTAGCAAGTACAAAGACATTCACTAAGTAGTAGCACGGTGTGGCTACCATGCATAATGACCAATTAAAGTAGGCATATGTCACTGACCATAACCACATAAATTCACTATGTGTCGTCAACATTGACGAATCATAATACGAGTCACAAATCGTCAAATGGGAAAACAATGGGTTGGGAATACTAGTTATCGACTAGCAAGTACAAAGACCTTCAATAAGAAGTGGCACGGACTGGCTACCATGCACAATGACCAACCAAAGCAGGCATATGGCACTGACCATGACCAAAGATTTTTACTATATGTTGACAACTCATACTACGAGTCACAAATTGTCAAAGGGAAAACAATGGTTTGGGAATACTAGTTGTTAAATAGCAAGTAAAACGACCTTAAAGTAGTAGTGGCACGGTGTGCCTACCATGCACAATGACCAACCAAAGTAGGAGTATGTCAGTGACCATGACCAAAGAATCTCACTGTGTGTGGTCAAAGTTGACAACTCATAACACGAGTCACAAATGGTCAGAGGGGGGAATAATAACTTTGAAGTAATAGTTTTCATCTAGCAAGTACAAAGACCTTCAATACGTAGTGGCACGGCATGGCTACCATGCACAATGATCGTCCAAAGTAGGCAAGTGTCCCTACCCATGACCAAAGATTTTAACAATCTGTAGTCAACGTTGACAGCTCATAATTCGAGTCACGAATGGTCAAAGGGGAAGAAAATGGTCTGGAAATACTAGTTATGGACTAGCAAGTACAAAAAGCTTTTATAAGCAGTGGCACGGTGTGCCTACCATGCACTGTGACCAACCAAAGTAGGCATATGTCACTGACCATGAACAAAGAAATTCACTATGTGTGTTCAACGTTCATAAGAACAAGACGAGTAACAAATGGTCAGAGGGAGGAACAATGGTTTGGGAACACTAGTTTCCAACTAGCAAGTACAAAGACATTCATTAAGTATTGGCACAGTGTGGCTATCATGCACAATGACCAACCAAAGTAGCCATATGTCACTGACCATGACCAAACAATTTCACTATGTATGGTCAACGTTGACAACTCATTGTACAAGTAACAAATGGTTTGAGGGGAAAACAATGGTTTGGAAATACCAGTTATAAACTAGCAAGTAGAAGGACCCAGAATATGTAGTGTCTTGCGCTTGCTCCTGTTGTCTCAGGCTTGCTCCAGTTGTCCTGGCCTTGCTCCAGTTGTCTTGGCCTTGCTCTAGTTGTCTTCGGCTTGCTCCAGTTGTCTTGGGCTTGCTTCAGTTGTCATGGCCTTGCTCCAGTTGTCTTGGCCTTGCTCTAGTTGTCTTCGGCTTGCTCCAGTTGTCTTGGGCTTGCTCTAGTTGTCTTGGCCATGCTCCAGTTGTCTTGGGCTTGCTCCAGTTCTCTTGGCCTTGCTCCTGTTGTCTTGAGCTTGCTCCAGTTGTATTGGCCTTGCTCCAGTTATCTTGGGCTGGCTTCTTTTGTCTTGGCCTTGCTTCAGTTGTCTTGGGCTTGCTCCAGTTGTCTTGGCCTTGCACCAGTTGTCTTGGGCTTGCTCCAGTTGTCTTGGCCTTGCACCAGTTGTCTTGGGCTTGCTCCAGTTGTCTTGGCCTTGCACCAGTTGTCTTGGGCTTGCTCCAGTTGTCTTGGCCTTGCACCAGTTGTCTTGGGCTTGCTCCAGTTGTCTTGGCCTTGCACCAGTTGTCTTGGGCTTGCTCCAGTTGTCTTGGCCTTGCACCAGTTGTCTTGGGCTTGCTCCAGTTGTCTTGGCCTTGCACCAGTTGTCTTGGGCTTGCTCCAGTTGTCTTGGCCTTGCACCAGTTGTCTTGGGCTTGCTCCAGTTGTCTTGGCCTTGCACCAGTTGTCTTGGGCTTGCTCCAGTTGTATTGGGCTTGCTACAGTTGTCTTGGCCTTGCTCCAGTTGTCTTGGCTTTGCTCCAGCTGTCTTGGGCTTGCTACAGCTGTATTGGCCTTGCTCCAGTTGTCCTAGCCTTGCTCCCGTTGTCTTGGCCTTGCTCTTGTTGTCGTGGGCTTGCTCCAGTTGTCTTGGCCATGCTCCAGTTGTCTTGGGCTTGCTCCAGTTGTATTGGGCTTGCTCCAGTTGTCTTGGGCTTGCTCCAGTTGTCTTGGGCTTGCTCCAGTTGTATTGGGCTTGCTCGAGTTGTCTTGGCCTTGCTCCAATGGCCTTGGCTTTGCTCCAGTTGTCTTGGGCTTGCTACAGCTGTACTGCCGTTGCTCCAGTTGACCTGGCCTTCCTCGTGTTGTCTTGGCCTTGCTCCCATTGTCTTTGGCCTGCTTCAGCTCTCTTTGCCTTGCTCCAGTTCTCTTGGGCTCGCTCCAGTTCTCTTGGGCTTGCTCCAGTTGTCTTGGGCTTATTCCAGTTGTCTTGAGCTTGCTACAGTTGTCTTGGCCATGCTCAATTTGTCTTGTGCTTGCTCTAGTTGTCTTGGCCTAGCTCCAGTTGTCTTGGGCTTGCTCAAAATCTGAACAACTGTGTTCAACTCCATTCAATGCTGTACAACTCCGTACAACTCTGTACGACCCCCTACAACTCCTTTCAACTTCCTTCAACTCCGCATGACTCCCTAAAACTCTTCACAACTCTTGCGCATGCTCCACGTGTCTTGGCCTTGCTCCAGTTGTCCTGGGCTTGCTTCAGTTATCTTGGCCTTGCTCCAGTTGTCTTGGGCTTGCTGCAGTTTTCTTGGTCTTGCTCCAGTTTTTGTGGCCTTGCACAATTTGTCTTGGGCTTGCTCCAGTTCTCTTGGCCTTGCTCCAGTTGTCCTGGCCTTTCTCCACATGTCTTGGCCTTGCTCCAGTTCTGTTGGGCTTGATGCAGTTGTCTTGGCCTTGCTCCAGTTGTCTCGGCCTTGCTCCAGTTGTCTTGGCCTTGCTCCAGTTGTCTTGACCTTGTTGCAGTTGTCTTGGCCCTGCTCTAGTTGTCTTGTCCTTGCTCCAGTTGTCTTGGCCTTGCTCGAGTATGCACAATGATCAACCAAAGTAGGCATATGTCGTTGACCATGCCCAGAGATTTTCAAAATGTGTGGTCAACGTTGACAACTCATATTATGAGTCACAAATGGTCAGAGGGGGGGGGGGTGGACAATGGTTTGGGAGTACTAGATATCGACTGGAAAGTAAAAAGACCGTCAATAAGTACGTGAACTACACAGCGCACCAAGCCAACTTCTGGATGTGTGCACGGTTCGTGCGCTCTCTAGAATGATCGTTGCTCCGGCGTTCACAAAACAGTTGGTTGTCCTCGGCCGCCCTTATTTGCGAGTTGCCACGTCAATCAGTACGTGAACTACACATCGCTCGAAGCCAACATCTGGATGTGTGCACGTCCTGGGCAACCAAGGGCGTCGAAACCAGACTGGTCACTGAAAATTCCGAATGCAACAACAGACGCAAAGTGTTTGAACCCGGGAGATCAACAAAATTTTGTGACACTCTATCGGAAGAATTAATTTGGGTGTACCTCATGAATTCATTGAAGAAAAAAAAATCAATGTCAATCACAAAAAAAATACTTATATTCGAAATTAAAGATCAGTAGGGTAGTATCGACTAGCAAGTACACAGACATTCATTTAGCAATGGCACGGACTTTCTACCACGTACAATGACCAATAAAAGTAGGCATATGTCACTGACCATGACCAAAGAATTTCACTATGTATGCTAAACGCTCACAGCTCAAAATGTGAGTCACAAATGATCCAAGACATCTGGGGCAAGCCCTATACAACTGAAGCAAGCCCAAGACAACTGGAGCAGACAAAAGACAACAAGAGCAAGGCCAAGAAAACTGGAGCAAGCCCAAGACAACTGGAGCAAGCCCAGGACAACTGGAGCAAGGTAAAGACAACTGGAGCAAGCCCAAGTCAACTTGAGCAAGGCCAAGACAACTGGAGCAAGCCCAAGACAACTCGAGCAAGGCCAAGACAACTGGAGCAAGCTCAAGACAACGGGAGCAATCCCAAGACAACTGGAGCAAGGCCAAGACAGCTGGAGCAAGGCCAGGACAACTGTAGCAAGCCCAAGACAGCCGGTGCAATTCCAAGAAAACTGGAGCAAGACCAAGACAACTGGAGCAAGGCCAAAACCACTGGAGAAAGGCCAGGACAACTGGAGCAAGCCCAAGACAACTGGAGCAAGCCCAAGACAACTCGATCAAGGCCAAGACAACTGGAGCAAGACCAAGACAACTGAAGCAAGGCCATGACAACTATAGCAAGGCCAAGACAACTGGAGAAGGGCCAAGACAACAGGAGCAAGCCCAAGAAAACCGCAGCAAGCCCAAGACAACTGGAGCAAGGCCAAGACAACTGGAGCAAGCCCAAGACAACCGGAGCAAGCCCAAGACAACTGGAGCAAGACCAAGACAAATGGAGCAAGTCCAAGAAAAATGGAGCAAGCACAAGACAATTGGAGCAAGGCCAAAACAACTCAAGCAAGGCCAAGACAACTGGAGCAAGGCCAAGACAACTGGAGCAAGGCCAAGACAATTGGAGCAAGCGCAAAGACAGCTTGAGCAAGGCCAAGACAACTGGAGCAAGCCCAAGACAACTAGAGCAAACCCCAGACAACTAAAGCAAGGCCAAGACAAATGGGGCTAGCTCAAGACAACTGGAGCAAGTCCAAGACAACTAGAGCAAGGGCAAGACAACTGGAGCAAGGCCAAAACAACTGGAGCAAGGCCAAGACAGCTGAAGCAAGCCCAAAACAACTAGAGCAAGCCCAAAACAACTGGAGCGAGGCCAAGACAACTGGAGCAAGCCCAAGACAACTGAAGGCCAAGACAACCAGAGCAAGGCCAAGACAGCTGAAGCAAGCCCAAAACAACTAGAGCAAGCCCAAAACAACTGGAGCGAGGCCAAGACAACTGGAGCAAGCCCAAGACAACTGAAGGCCAAGACAACCAGAGCAAGGCCAAGAAAACTGAAGCAAGGCTAAGACAATTAGAGCAAGGCCAAGACAACTCGAGCAAGCCCAAGACAACTGGAGCAAGCGCAAGACAACTGGAGCAAGCCAAAGACAACTAGAGCAAGGCCAAGACAACTGGAGCAAGCCCAGGACAACCGGAGAAAGCCCAAGAGAGCTGGAGAAAGGCCAGACAAATGGAGCAAACCCAATACAACTGGAGCAAGCCCAAGACAACTTTAGCAAGGCCACGACAACTAGAGCACGGCCAATACAACCGGAGCAAAGATAAGACAACTGGATCAAGCCCAAGACTACTAGGCCAGGCCAAGACAACTGGAGTGAGGCCAAGACAACTGGAGCAAGGCCAATACAACTGGAACAAGCTAAAGACAACTGGAGCAAGCCCAGGATAATTCAAGAAAGCCCAAGGCAACTGGAGCTAGGCCAAGACAACTGGAGCAAGCACAAGACAACTTGAGCATGGCCAAGACAACTGAAGCAAGCCTAAGACAACTGGAGCAAGCCGAAGACAAGTGGAGTAAGCCAAAGAGAATTGGAGCAAGACCAAGAGAACTGGAGCAAGCCCAAGACAACCGGGGCAGGGACAAGGCAACTTGAGCTAGGCCAGGACAATTGGAGCAAGGCCAAG
>SZWC01018558.1:18874-50904 GCA_023375785.1 Penium margaritaceum
AAGTTGTACAAAGTTGTTCAGAGTTGCACAGAGTTGTAGGGTGTTGTACAGAGTTATAGTGATTTGTACAGAGCTATACGGAGTTGTACAGAGTTGTAAGGAGCTATACAGAGTTGTCTGGAGTAGTATGGGGTTGTACGGAGTTGTACGGAGTTGTACGGAGCTCTACGGAGTTGTACTGAGCTGTACGGAGTTGTACAGAGTTGTAGCAATCTGTACAGAGTTCTACGGAGTTGTACGGAGTTGAACGGAGTTTTAGGGAGTCATGCGGAGTTGTAGGGAGTTGAAAGGAGTTGTAGGGATTGTACGTAGTTGTACGGAGTTATACGGAGTTGTACTGAATTGTATGGAGTTGAACGCAGTTGTTCAGATTTGTAGCAAGTTATAGAAATGTTGCAAAGGGTAGTATGGAAGTGTACGGTGTCGTATGGACTTGTACGGAGCTGTACGGAGCCGTACGGAGATGTACGGAGGAGTACAGAGTTTTATGGAGTTTTACATCATTGTTCGGAGTTGAATGGAAATGTACAAAGTTTTACGGAGCTATATGGAGCTGTACAGAGTTATAGCGATTTGTGCGGAGGTGTACAGAGTTTTACGGAGTTCCACAGAGCTGTACAAAGCTATACAGAGTTGTACAGAGTTGTACATAGTTGTATGGAGTTGTAGCGAGTTGTAGTAAGTTTTAAAGAGTTGTACGGAGTTGTACAGAGCTGTACGGTGTTATAAAGAGTCGTGCAGAGTTGTACGGAGTTTACAAAGTAATACGGAGCTGAAGCAAATTGTAAGGAGTTATACGGATTTGTACAGAGTTGTACGGGTATTTTGGAGCTGTACGAATCTGTACAGAGTTGTATGGAGGTGTACAAAGTTGTACAGAGTTCAACAGAGTTGAACGGAGTTGTACGGGGTTGCATGGGGTCTAGCAATTTGTACAGAGTTTTACGGAGTTGTATGGAGTTGTGCTGAGTTGTATGGAGTTGTACGAAGTTCTGCAAAGTTGTACAAATTTGTATGGAGTTGTAAAAAGTAGTCCAGAGCTGTACAGAGTTGTAGCAACTAGTATGGAGTTGTACGGTGTTGTATGGAGTTTTACAGATTTGTACAGAGTGGTACGGAGTTGTATGGAGTTGTACGGAATTGTACGGAGTTGTATAGAGTTGTACGAAGTTGTACGGAGTTGTACGGAGTTGTAGCGAGTTGTACGGAGTTGTACCGAAATGTATAGAGTTGTACAGAGTTGAACGGAGTTGGAAGGAGTTGTACGGAGTTGGACACAGTTGTACGGGGTTGTACGGAGTTATACAGAGTTGTATGGATTTGTACGGAGCTATACAGAGTTGTACACAGCTATACCGAGCTGTACAGAGCTATACGGAGTCGTACGGAGTCGTATGGAGTTATAGGGAGATGTACAGAGTTGTACAAAGTTGTGCGTAGCTTAAAGGAGTTGTGCGGAGTAGTACATAGTTGTACTGAGTAGTGCGGAGTTGTTCACATCTGTACCAAGTTGTGAAGAATTGCATGGAATTGTACGGAGTTGTACAAAGTTATATGGAATTATATGGAGTTTTATGGAGTTGTACAGAGTTGTACGGAGTTGTATAGAGTTGAACAGTGTTGTACGGAGTTGTACAAAGTTGTACGGAGTTGGACGGAGTTGGACGGAGATAAACAAAGCTATACAAAGATGCACGGGATTGTATAAAGTTTTACGAAGTTGTACATAGTAGTACAGAGTTGTACGGCATTGTACGAAGTTGTACAGAGATGTACGGAGTTGTACGAATTTGTACAAAGTTGTACGGAAATGTAGCACATTTTACGAAGTTGAACGAAGTTGTTCAGTGTTATACGTAGTTTAATGGAGTTTTACATTTTTGTATGGAGCTGTACGGAGTTGTACAGAGTTGTAAGGGGTTATAAGGAGTTTAACAAAATTGTACAGTATTTTATGGAATTGTACAGATTTCTACTAAGTTGTACAGAGTTGTACACATTTGTACGGAGTTGTACGGAGGTGTTCAGAGTTGAACGGAGTCATACAGAGTTGTACGGAATTGTAAAGAGTAGTAGAGAGTTGTACGGAGTTGTACGGGGTTGTAGCGCGTTGTACGGAGCTGTACAGAGTTGGACAGAGTTGTGCATAGGTTTGCAAAGTTGTACGGAGCTGTATGGAGTTGCACCAAGTTTAACGAGCAGGTGTAGAGAGAGTGGGAGGAGAAGTAAGTAGAAGCAATGCAGTATGCGAAAGCGCCGAAGAGGGAAAGCTGGAGCAGAGAGCCTTGAGGCAAGCCAAAGACATAGCCTGAAGCACGGAAAAGGACGTTGCAGGAAGCGAGGTCAAGTTATGAGGTAGACAAAAGTGTAGCAAGAGAATGCCGACGGCAAGAGTGCACCATTGATGTGACAAGAGGAGATAAGAGGAGAGGTGAGAGTGCCATAACAAATTGCTCCATTCCTCCAGTGCTCCAGTGCTCCAGTCGTCTTGGGCTTGCTCCAGGTGTCTTGACCTTGCTCCAGTTGTCTTTGCCTTGCTCCAGTTACATTGGGTGTGCTCCAATTGTCTTGGACTTGCTCCAATTGTCTTGGGCTTGCTCCAGTTGTCGTTGCCTTGCTCCAATGTCATGGGCTTGCTCCAGTTGTCTTGGGCTTGCTCCAGTTGTATTGGCCTTACTCCAGTTGTCTTGGGCTTGCTCCTGATGTCTTGGCCTTGCTCCAGTTGTCTTGGGCTTGCTCCAGTTGTCGTTGCCTTGCTCCAATGTCATGGGCTTGCTCCAGTTGTCTTGGGCTTGCTCCAGTTGTATTGGCCTTACTCCAGTTGTCTTGGGCTTGCTCCAGTTGTCTTGGCCTTGCTCCAGTTGTCTTGGACTTGCATCAGTTGTCTTGGCCTTAATCCAGTTGTCTTGGGCTTGCTCCAGTTTTCTTGGGCTTGCTCCAGTTTTCTTGGCCTTGCACCAGTTGTCTTGGGCTTGCTCCTGATGTCTTGGCCTTGCTCCAGTTGTCTTGGGCTTCCTCCAGTTGTATTGGGCTTTATCCAGTTGTCTTGGCCTTGCTCCAGTTATCTTGGCCTTGCTCCAGTGGTCTTGGCCTTGCTTCAATTGTACTGTGATTGCTCCAGTTTTCGTGGGCTTGCTCTAGATGTCTTGGCCCTGCTCCAGTTGTCTTGGTCTTGCCCCAAATGTATTGGGCTTCCTCTAGTTTTCTTGGGCTTCCTCCAATTGTCTTGGGTTTTCTCTAGTTGTATTGGGCTTGCTCCAGTTGTCTTGGCCTTTCTCCAGTTGTATTGGCTTTGCTCCAGTTGTCTTGAGCTTTCTCCAGCTGTCTTGGCCTTGCTCCTGTTGTCCTGGCCTTACTCCCGTTGTCTTGGCCTTGCTCCAATTGTCCTGGGCTTGCTCAAGTTCCCTTGGGCTTGCTCCACTTCTCTTGGGCTTGCTCCAGTTGTCTAGGGCTTGCTCCAGTTGTCTTGGGCTTGCTCCAGTTGTCTTAGCCATGCTCAAGTTCTCTTGTGCTTGCTCCAGTTGTCTTGGCCTAGCTCTAGTTGTCTTGGGCTTGCTTCAGTTGTCTTGGTCTTGCTCCAGTTGTCTTGGGCTTGTTCCAGTTGTCTTGGCCTTGCTCCAGTTGTCTTGGCCTCGCTCAAGTTGTCTTGGGTCTGGTCCAGTTGTCTTTAGCTTGCTCCAGTTGTCTTGGCCTCGCTCAAGTTGTCTTGGGTCTGGTCCAGTTGTCTTTAGCTTGCTCCAGTTGTCTTGGCTTTGCTCAAGTTGTCTTGGCCTTGCTCCAGTTGTCGTGGCCTTGCTCCAATTGTCTTGGGCTTGCTCCAATTGTCTTGGGCTTGCTCCAGTCGTCTTGGCCTTGCTCCAGTTCTCTTAGGCTTGCTCCAGTTGTCTTGGGCTTGCTCCATTTGTCTTGGCCTTGCTCCAGTTGCCTTGGCCTTGCTCCAGTTGTCTTGGCCTTGCGCCAGTTGTCTTGGCCTTGCTCCAGATGTCTTGGCCTTGATCCAGTTGTCTTGTGCTTGCTCCAGTTGTCTTGGCCTTGCGCCAGTTGTCTTGGGCTTGCATCAGTTGTCATGGCCTCGCTCCAGTTGTCTTGGGCTTGCTTCAGTCGTCTTGGGCTTGCTTCATCTTTCTTGGCCTTTCTCTAGTTGTCTTGGCCTTGCTCAAGTTTTCTTGGCCTTGCTCCAGTTGTCTTGGCCTTGCTCCAGTTGTCTTGGGCCTGCGTACAAATTGCTACAACTCCGTATTACTCCGAACAAATCCGTACAACTCTGTACAACTCTGTACAATCTTGTACAACTCAGTACTACTCCGTTCAACTCTGTACAGCCCTGTACAATCATGAACAACTCCATACAACTCCGTACAACTCTGTACAGTGCCGTACCACTCCGTATAACTCTGTACAACTCCGTACAATGCCGTATAGCTCCATACAACTGTCCAACTCCATACAACTCTGTGCAACTCTGTACAACTCCGTACACATCTGTACAAATCCGTACTACTTGCTGCAACTCGCTGCAACTCCGTACAACTCCGTACAACCCCATACAACTCCTTTCAACATAAAATTCCGAACAACATTCCTACAACTTGCTACAAATCCATACAACTCCGTACAACTCTGTTGTGGTCCGTACACATCTGTACAAATCCGTACTACTTGCTGCAACTCGCTGCAACTCCGTACAACTCCGTACAACCCCATACAACTCCTTTCAACATAAAATTCCGAACAACATTCCTACAACTTGCTACAAATCCATACAACTCCGTACATATCTGTACAACTACGTACAACTCCGAACAACCATGTACAACACTGTACAACTATGTAGAGCTTGGTACAACTCCGTACAGTTCTGGACAACTCCCTATAATTGTGAACGACTCCCTACGACTCTGTACAACTTTGTACAACTCCGCACAACTCTGTACAACTCCGTACAACTCCGTACGACTCTGCTTAACTCTGACAACTACGTCAAACTCTGTACAGCTCCATCCAACTCAGTACACATTAGAAGAGCTTGCTACAACAACGTACAGCTGGCTAATACTCCGTACAATTATGTACAGCTCTGTACAACTCCGTACAGCTCTGTACATCTCCATACAACTCTGTATAAGTTGCTAGAACTATGTACAACTCCGTACAACTCCATATAACTCCATACAACTCCAGACAACTCCGTACAACTTTGTACAACTTCGTACAACTCCGTACAACCCATTCCAACTCGGTACAGCTCCATATGACTCTCTCTTCACATCGCTACAACTATGTATAACTCCGTACAACTCCGTACAACATTGTACAACTCTGTACAACCCTGTACAAATCTGTACAACTCCGTATGACTGGCTACATCTCTGTACAGTTTCGGACACCTTTGTACACCTCCGTACAGCTCCGTACAACTGTGTACAACTCCATACAACGTGTACAGGTCCGTACAACTCTCCACAAATCCGTACAGCTCTGTGCAACTCCGTACAACTCCTTTTAGCTCTGTATAACTCCTGACACAGTACTGCAACTCCATAAAACTCCGTACAACTCCGTACAACTCTCTACAACTCGGTACAACTCTGTACAACTCCGTACAACTCCGTACAACCCTGTACAACTCTATACAAATCCATACAATACCGTACAACTCTCTCCAACTCCATACAATTTTGTCAAACTCTGTACAGATCAATACACCTCTGTAGAGCTCTGTACAATTCAGTATATTTCCGTACAACTTGCTACAACTCACTACAACTCACAATAAATCTGTACAACATCGTACAACTTGGAGAACTCCGTACACCTCTGTACAACTCTGTACACCTCTGTACAACTCCGTAAAACTCCGTACAACGCTGTACAACTTGCTACAATTTGCTACAACTCTGTACAAATCTGTACGGAGTTGTACAAAACTGTACAAATTGTAGCATATGTCATTGACCATGGGCATGTGTCATCGACCATGGGCATATGTCATTGACCATGGGAATATGGTCAACGTTGACAGCTCACAATACGAGTCACACGTGGTCACAGGGGGAAACAATGGTTTAGGAATACGAGTTATTGACTAGCAAATACAAAGACCTTCAATACGTAGTGGTACGGTGTGGCTACCATAGACAATGACCAACAAGAGGAGGCATATATCACTGACCATGACCTTAGAATTTCACTATGGGTGGTCAACGTTGACAACTCATAGTACGAGTCACAAATGGTCCGAGGGTGAAACAATGATTTGGGAATACTAGTTATCGACTAGCAAGTACTAAGACCTTCAACACGTAGTTGCAGGGTGTACTACCATGCACAATGACCAACCAAAGTAGGCATATGTCACTGACCATGACCAAAGAATTGCACTGTGTGGTCAACGTTGACAACTTATAACACGAGTCAAGATGGTCAAAGGGGGAAGCAATAGTAAGGGAAGGCTAGTTTTCGACTAGCAAGTATAAAGACATCAAATAAGTAGTGGCACGGAGTGGCCACCATGAACCATGACCAACCAAAGTAGGCATGTGTCACTGACCATGACCCAAAAATGTCACGATGTATGGTCAACGCTGACAATTCATAACACAAGTCGCAGATGGTCGGAGGGGGAATACTGGTTTGGGAATACTAGTTATGTACTAGCAAGTACAAAGACCTTCAATTAGTAGAGGCATGGTGTGGCTACATGCATATTGACCAACCAAAGCAGGAATATGTCACTTACCATGACCAAAGAATTTCACTATGTGTGGTCAACATTACCAACTCATAATACGAGTCACGAATGGTCAGAGGGGGAAACAATGGTTTGAGAATACTTGGCTTGAGAATACTAGTTATCTACTAGCAAGTACGAATACCTTCAATAAGAAGTGGCACGGTGTGGCTACCATGCACAACGATCAGCGAATGTACGCATATGTCAATGACCATGACCAAAGAATTTCACTATGTGTGGTCAATGTTGCCAAATCATAATACAAGTCACAAATAGTCAGAGGGACAAACACTGGCTTGAAAACACTGGTTATCATCTAGCAAGTACAAAGACCTTCGATAAGTAGTAGCACGGTGTAGCTACCATGCACGGTGACCAAGCAATGTAGGCATATGTCACTGACCATAACCAAAGAATTTTACTACGTGTGGTCAACGTTGACGACTCATAATACGAGACACTAATGGTCAGATGGGGAAACAATGGGTTGGGAATACTGGTTGTCGACTAGAAAGTACAAAGACCTTCAATAAGAAGTGGCACAGTGTGGCTACCATGCACAATGACCAACGAAGGTAGGCATGTGGTACTCAACATGACCAAAGAATTTAACTACATGTTGTCAATGTTAACAACTCATAACACGAGTCACAAATGGTCAGAGGGGGAAACGATGGTTTGGGAATACTGGGTACCAATAAGCACATACAAAGATCTTCAAACAGCAGTGGCAAGGTGTGGATACCATGCACAATGACCAATCACAGTAGGCATATGTCACACACCATCACCAAACAATTTGACCATGTGTGGTCAACATTGACGAAGGGGGAACCAATGGTTTGGGAATACTATTTGCTGATTAGCAAGTACAAAGACCTTCAGTAAGTAGTGTTACAGTGTGGTTACCATGCACGATGACCAACCAAATAGGCATATGTCACTCACCAGGACCGAAGAATTTCACTATAATTGCTCAACGTTGAGAACTCATAATACGAGTCACGAATGGTCAGAGGGGGAAACGATGGTTTGGGAATACTGGGTACCAATAAGCACATACAAAGATCTTCAAACAGCAGTGGCAAGGTGTGGATACCATGCACAATGACCAATCACAGTAGGCATATGTCACACACCATCACCAAACAATTTGACCATGTGTGGTCAACATTGACGAAGGGGGAACCAATGGTTTGGGAATACTATTTGCTGATTAGCAAGTACAAAGACCTTCAATAAGAAGTCGCACAGTGTGGCTACCATGCACAATGACCAATCACAGTAGGCATATGTCACACACCATCACCAAACAATTTGACCATGTGTGGTCAACATTGACGAAGGGGGAACCAATGGTTTGGGAATACTATTTGCTGATTAGCAAGTACAAAGACCTTCAGTAAGTAGTGTTACAGTGTGGTTACCATGCACGATGACCAACCAAATAGGCATATGTCACTCACCATGACCGAAGAATTTCACTATAATTGCTCAACGTTGAGAACTCATAATACGAGTCACAAATGCTCACAGGGGGATACAATAGTTTGGGAATCCTAGTATCTACTAGCACGTATAAAGACATTCATTTAGTAGTCGCACAGACTGGCTACAATGCACAATGACCAACCAAAGTAGGCATATGTCACTGACCATGACCAAAGAATGTCGCTATGTGTGCTCAACGCTGACAGCTAGTAATACGAGTCACAAATGGTCCAAGAAATCTGGGGCAAGCCCAAAAAAAACTGGAGCAATCCCAAGAAAACTGGAGCAAGCCCAGGTTAAATGGAGCAAGGTCAAGACAACTGGCGCAAGCTCAATACAACTGGAGCAAGACCAAGATAACTGCAGAAAGCCAAAGACAACTGGAGCAAGGCCAAAACAACTGAGGCAAGCCAAAGACAACTGGAACAAGCACAAGACAACTGGAGGAAGGCCAAGACAACTGGAGCAAGGCCAAGACAACTGGAGGAAGGCCACGACAACTGGAGCAAGCTCAATGCAACTGGAGCAAGCCCAAGATAACTGGAGCAAGGCCACGACAACTGGAGCAAGCTCAATGCAACTGGAGCAAGCCCAAGATAACTGGAGCAAGGCCAAGACTACTAGAGCAAGGCCAGGACAGCTAGAGCAAGCCCAAGATAACTGGGGCAAGCCCAAGACCACTGGATCCACACCAGGACAACTGGAGCAAGGCCAAGAAAACTGGAGCAAGGCCAAGACAACAAGAGCAAGGCCACCACAACTAGAGAAGGGCCAAGACAACTGGAGCAAGCCCAAGAAAACTACAGAAAGCCCAAGACAACTAAAGCAATGCCAAGACAATTGGAGCAAGCCCAAGACAACTGGAGCAAGTCCAATACAACTAGAGCAAGGCAAAGACAAATGGAGCAACTCCAAGAAGACTACAGCAAGCACAAGACAACTGGAGCAAGGCTATGACAACTGGAGCAAGGCCAAGACAGCTCGAGCAAGGCCAAGACAACTAGAGCAAGCCCAAGACAACTGGAGCAAGCCCAAGACAACTGGAGCAAGGCGAAGACAACTGGAGCAAGCCCATGATAACTGAGCAAGACCATGACCACAGGAGCAAGCCCAAGACAACTGGAGCAAGACCAAGACAAGGGGAGCAAGGCTAACACAACTGGAGCAAGCCCAAGACAACTGGAGCAATCCTAAGACAACCAGAGCGAGACCAATACAACTTGAGCACGTCCAAGACAACTGGAGCAAGGGCAAGACAAATGAAGCAAGCGTAAGACTACTGGAGCAAGCCCAAGACAATTGGAGCAAGACCATGACAACTCGAGCAAAGCCAATACCACTCGAGCAAAGCCAAGATAACTGGAGCAAGCCCAAGACAACTGGGCCAGGCCCAAGATAACAGGAGCAAGGCAAAGACAACAAGAGCAATGGCCAAGAAAACTGGATCAAGCCCAAGACAACTGGAGCTAGGCCAAGACAAGTGAAGCAAGCCCAAGACAACTTGAGTATGGCCAAGACAACTGGAGCAAGCCCAAGAATAATACAGCAAGGCCAAGACAACTGGAGCAAGCCCAAGAGAACTGGAGCAAGCTCAAGACAACTGGAGCAAGGTCAAGAAAACGGGAGCAAGGCCAGGACAACTGGAGCAAGTCCAAGACAGCTGGAGCAAGCCCAAGACAACTTGAGCAGAGCCAAGACAACTGGAGCAAGGCCAAGACAACTGGAGCATGCCCAATACAACTGGAGAAAGCCCGAGACAGCTGGAGCAAGTCCAAAACAACTTGAGCAAGCCCAATACAACTGGAGCAAGGCAAAGAAAACTGGAGCAAGCCCAAGACAACTGGAGTGAGTCCAAGACAATTGGAGCACACCCAATACAACTTGAGCAAGCCCAAGACAACTGGAGCAAGGCAAAGAAAACTGGAGCAAGCCCAAGACAACTGGAGTGAGTCCAAGACAATTGGAGCACACCCAATACAACTTGAGCAAGGCAAAGACAACTGGAGTAAATCCAAGACACCTGGAGCAAGCTCAAGACAACCGGAGCAAGCCCAAGACAACTGGAGCAAGCCCAAGACAACTGGATCGAGGTGAAGAAATCTGGAACAAGCCCAGGATAACTGGAGCAAGACCAAGAGAACAGGAGAAATCCCAAGAAAACTGTAGCGAGGCCAAGACAACTGATGCAAGCCCAAGACATCTGGAGCAAGACCAAGACAACTGGAGCAAGCCCAAGACAACTGGATGAATTCCAAGACAACTAAAGTAAGGCCAAGACAACAGGAGCATGGCCAAGAAAACTGGAGCAAGGTCAAGAGAACTGGAGCAAGGCCAAGACAACTTGAGTAAGCCCAAGAAAACTGGAGCAAGCCCAAGACAACTGGAGCAAGGCCAAGACAACTACAGTTAGCCCAAGACAACTGGAGCAAGCCCAAGACAGCTGGAGCAAGGCCAAGACAACTGGAGGAAGCCCAAGAAGACTCGAGCAAATCCAAGATAACTGGAGTAAGGGCAAGACAAATGGAGTAAGCCTAAGACAACTGGAGCAAGCCCAATACAAATGGAGCAACGCCAAGACAACTGGAGCAAGGCCAAGACAACTGGAGAAAAGCCAAGACAGCTGAATCAAGCCAAAGATAAATGGAGCAAGCCCAAGACAGTTTGAGCGAGGCAAAGACAGCTGATGCAAGCCCGGGACAATTGGAGCAAGGCCAGGACAACTGGAGCAAGACCAAGGTAACTGGATCAAGGCCAAGAAAACTGGAGCAGGGCCAAGACAACTGTAGCAAGGCCAAGACAACTGGAGCAAGGTCAAGACAAGTGGAGGAAGCCCAAAACAACTGGAGCAAGCCCAAGACAACTGGAGCAAGGCCAAGACAACTAGAGCAAGCCAAAGACAACTGGAGCGAGCCCGCGACAAATGGAGCAAGCCCAATACTACTGGAGCAAGCCCAAGACAATTAGAGCAAGACCACGACAAGTAGAGCAAGGCCAATACCACTGGAGCAAAACCAAGACAGCTGGAGTAAGCCCAAGACAACTGGGCCAGGCCGAAGACAACAGGAGCGAGGCCAAGACATCTGGAGCAAGGCCAAGACAACTGGATCAAGCCCAACACATCTGGAGCAAGCCCAAGACAACTGGAGCAAGGCCAAAACAACGGGAGTCCTGGGCTTGATCCAGTTGTTTTGGCCTTGCTCTAGTTGTCTTGGGCTTGATCCAGTTGTCTTGGCCTTGCTCCAGTTGTCTTGGCCTTTCTCCAGTTTTCTTGGCCTTGCTCCAGTTGTCTTGTGATTGTCCAGTTTATGTGGGCTTGCTCCAGTTGTCTTGGCCTTGCTCCAGTTGTTTTGGACTTGCTCCAGTTGTCTTGGGCTTGCTCTAGTTGTCTTTGGCTTGCTCCAGTTGTCTTGGCCTTGCTCCAGTTGTTTTGGACTTGCTCCAGTTGTCTTGGGCTTGCTCTAGTTGTCTTTGGCTTGCTCCAGTTGTCTTGGACTTGCTCTAGTTGTATTGGGCTTGCTTTAGTTGTCTTAGCCTTGCTCCAGGTGTCTTGGCTTTGTTCCACTTGCCTTGGGCTCGCTCCAGCTCTCTTGGCCTTGCTCCAGTTGTCCTGGCCGTATTCCCGTTGTCTTGGCCTTGCTCCAGTTGTCTTGGCCTTGCTTCACTTGTCTTGGGATTGCTTCCATTCTCTTGGCCTTGCTCCAGTTGTCCTAGGCTTGCTCCAGTTATCTTGGGCTTGCTCCAGTTGTCTTGGGCTTGCTCCAGTTGTCTTGGGCTTGCTCTAGTTGTCTTTAGCTTGCTCCAGTTGTCTTGGGCTTTCTCCAGTTGTATTGGGCTTGTTCCAGTTGTCTTGGCCTTGCTCCAGTTGTCTTGGCTTTGCTCTAGTCGTCTTGGGCTTGCTCTAGCTGTCTTGGCCTTGCTCCCGTTGTCATGGCCTTGCTCTCGTTGTCTTGGCATTGCTCCAGCTATCTTTGGCTTGCTCCAGTTCTATTGGGCTTGCTCGAGTTCTCTTGGGCTAGCTCCAGTTGTCTTGGGCTTGCTCCAGTTCTCTTGAGATTGCCCCATTTGTCTTTGCCATGCTCAAGTTCTCTTGTGCTTCCTTTAGTTGTCTTGGCTTAGCTCTAGTTTTCTTGGACTTGCTAAAATTCCGAACAACTGCGTTCAACGCCATACAATGCTCTACAGCTCTGTACAACTCTATACAACCCCCTACAACTCCTTTCAACTCCTTACGACTCCGCACGACTGCCTAAAGCTCAGCACGACTCCTGGATTTGCTCCAGTTGTGTTGGCCTTGCTCCAGTTGTCTTGGGCTTGCTTCAGTTCTCTTGGCCTTGCTCAAGTTTTCTTGGGCTTGCTCCACTTGTCTTGGGCTTGCTCCACTTGTCTTGGCCTTGCACCAGTTGTCTTGGGCTTGCTCCAGATGTCTTGGCCTTGCTCCAGTTGTCTTGGCCTTGCACCAGTTGTCTTGGGCTTGCTCCAGATGTCTTGGCCTTGCTCCAGTTGTCTTGGGGTTGATTCAGTTGTCTTTGCCTTGCTCCAGTTGTCTTGGCCTTGCTCCGGTTGTCTTGGCCATGCTCCAGTAGTCTTGTGATTCTTCAACTTGTCTTGGCCTTGCCCCAGTTGTCTTTGCCTTGCTCCTGTTGTCTTGAACTTGCTCCAGTTGTCTTTGCCTTGCTCCTGTTGTCTTGAACTTGCTCCAGTTGTCTTGGCCTTGATCCAGTTGTCTTGGGCTTGCTCCAGTTTTCTTGGGCTTGCTCCAGTTGTCCTTGCCTTGCTCCAGTTGTTTTGGCCTTGCTCCGGTTGTCTTGGGCTTGCTCCAGTTGTCTTCGGCTTGCTCCAGTTGTCCTGACCTTTCTCCAGTTGTCTTGGCCTTGCTCTTGTTGTCTTGGGCTTGCTCCAGTTGTCTTGGGCTTGCTCCAGTTGTCTTGGGCTTGCTCCAGTTGTCTTGACCTTGCTCCAGTTGTCCTGGGCTTGTTCCAGTTGTCTTTGGCTTGCTCCAGTTGTCTTGGCCTTGCTCCAGTTGTCTTGGGCTTGCTCCAGTTGTCTTGACCTTGCTCCAGTTGTCCTGGGCTTGTTCCAGTTGTCTTTGGCTTGCTCCAGTTGTCTTGGCCTTGCTCCAGTTGTCTTTTGCCAGCTCCAGTTGTCTTGGCCTTGCTCCAGTTGTTTTGGGCTTGCTCCAGTTGTCTTGGGCTTGCCCCAGATGTCTTCAACGATTTGTGACTCGAATTACGAGCTGTCAGCGTTGAGCACACATAGTGAAATCTTTGGTCATGGTCAGTGACATATGCCTACTTTGGTTTGTCATCGTGCATGGTAGCCACTCCGTGCCACTACTAAATGGATTTCTTTGTGCTTGCTAGTCGATACTAGTATTCCCAAACTATTTTTTCCCCCTCTGACCATTTGTAACTCCTATTATGATTTCTCAACGTTGACCCATCATAGTGAAATTCTTCGGTCATGGTCAGTGACATATGTTTTTTTGGTCGTTCATTGTGCATGGTAACCACAACGCACCACTATGTATTGAAGGTCATTGTACTTGCTAGTCACCAAATAGTGTTCTCAATCATTGTTTCCCTCTTTTACCATTTGTGACCCGTGTTATGAGTTGTCAACGTTGACCACACATGGTGAAATTCTCTGGTCATGGTCTGTGACATATGCCTACTTTAATTGGTCATTGTGCATGGTAGCGACACCGTGCCACTGCTTATTGAAGGTATTTGTACTTACTAGTCGATAACTACTATTCCCAAACCATTGTTTCCCCCTCTGACCATTTGTGACTCGTATTACTAGCTGTCAGCGTTGAGCACACATAGTGAAATCTTTGGTCATGGTCAGTAACATATGCCTACTTTGGTTGGTCCTTATGCATGGTAGCCACGCCGTGCCACTACGTATTGAAGGTATTTGTACTTACTAGTCGATAACTACTATTCCCAAACCATTGTTTCCCCCTCTGACCATTTGTGACTCGTATTACTAGCTGTCAGCGTTGAGCACACATAGTGAAATCTTTGGTCATGGTCAGTAACATATGCCTACTTTGGTTGGTCCTTATGCATGGTAGCCACGCCGTGCCACTACGTATTGAAGGTATTTGTACTTACTAGTCGATAACTACTATTCCCAAACCATTGTTTCCCCCTCTGACCATTTGTGACTCGTACTATGAGTTGTCAACGTTCACCACACATAGTGAAAACATGTGGTCATGGTGAGTAACATATGCCTACTTTGGTTGGTCATTGTGCATGGTAGCCACGCCGTGCCACTACGTATTGAAGGTATTTGTACTTACTAGTCGATAAATAATATTCCCAAACCATTGTTTCCCCCTCTGACCATTTGTGACTTGTATTATGAGTTGTCAGTGTTGAACACACATAGTGAAATTCTTTGGTCAAGGTCAATGACATATGCCTACTTTGCTTGGTTTTTGTGCATGGTAGCCAAATCGTGCCAATACTTATCAAAGTTCTTTGTACTTACTAGTCGAGAACTAGTATTCCCCAACCATTGTTCCCCCCTCTGATCATTTGTGACTTATATTATGAATTGTCAACGTTGACCACACATAGTGAAATAATTTCGTCATTATAAGTGACAAATGCCTACTTTGGTTTGTCATTATACATGGTAGCCACACCGTTCCACTACTCACTAGAGCTCTGTATACTTGCTAGTCAATAACTAGTAATCCGAAACCATTGTTTCCCCTATGACCAGTTGCGACTTGCTTAACGAGTTGTCAACGTTTACCAAACATAGTGAAATTCGTTGGTCATGGTCAGTGACATATGCCTACTTTGGTTGGTCATTGTGCATGGTAGCGACACAGAGTCGCTAGTTATTGAAGGTCTTTGTGCCTGCTATTTGATTTCTAGTATTTCCAAACCACTATTTTCCCCTCTGACCATTTGTGGCTCATAATATGAGTTGTCAACTTTGGCCATGTACAGTGAAATTCTTTGGTCATGGTCAGTAACATATGCCTACTTCGGTTGGTCATTGTGCATGGTAGCCATACGGTGCTACTACTTATTGAAGGGTATTGTACTTGCTAGTTGAAAACTAATATTCTGAAAACCATTGTTTCCCCCTCTGACCATTTGTGACTCGTTTTATGGGTTGTGAACGTTGACCACCCATACTGAAATTCTTTGGTCATGGTTAGTGACATATGCCTAGTTTGGTTGTTCGGTGTTCATAGTAGCCACATCGTGCCACTACGTACTGAAGTTCTTTGTCCTTTCTTGTCCATACATAGGGTTCCCAAACCATTGTCTCTCCCTCTAGCCATTTGTGACTCGTGTTATTAGTTATCAATGTTGACCACACATAGTGGATTTCTCTGGTCATAGTCATTGATGGATGTATCCTTTTGTTGGTCACTGTGCATGCTAGCCACACCGTACCACTTCTTGTTAAAGGTCTTTGTACTTGCTAGTTGATAACAAGTGTTCCCAACCCATTGTTTCCCTCTCTGACCATTTGTCTCTTGTTATGAGTTTTCAACGTTGGCCACACACTGTGAAATTCTTTTGGTCATGGTTAGTGGTATATGCCTTCTTTGGTTTGTCACTGTACATGGTTGCCACGCAGTGTCAATATGTACTGAAGGTCTTTGTGCTTTCTAGTTGATAGCCAGTGTTCCCAAACCATTGTTACCCCCTCTGACTATCTTTGACTCTTGTTGTGAGATGTTAATGTTCACCACATGAATTGAAGTTCTTTGGTCATGGTCAGTGACATATGCATACTTTGGTTGGTCACGGTGCATGATAGCCACACCGTGCCACTACAAATTGAAGGTCTTTTTCCTTGCTAATCAATAACAAGCATTCAAAAACCATTTTTTCCCCCTCTGACCATTTGTGCCTCATGTTATCAGTTGTCAAAGTTGACCACACATAGTGACATTCTTTGGTCATGGTCAGTGACACATGCCTACTTTGGTTGGCCATTGTACATGGAAGGCCACACCGTGCCACTACTTACTGAAGGTCCTTGTGCTTGCTAGTTGATACCTGGTGTTCCCAAACCATTGTTTCCCCCTCTGACGCTTTGTGATTCGTATTATGAGTTTTCAATGTTGACCACACACAGCAGGTTTCTTTGGTCAAAGGCAGTACATATGCCTACTTGGGTCGGCCATTGTGCATGGTAGCCACACCGTACTACTACTTGTTGAAGGTCATTGTACTTGCTAGTTGAAAACTATTATTCCGAAACCATTGTCTCCCCCTCTCACCATTTGTGACTCGTGGTATGGGTTGTGAACGTTGACCATCCATAGTGAAATTCTTTGATCATGGTCAGTGACATATGCCCAGTTTGGTTGTTTGGTGTGCATAGTAGCCACACTGTGCCACTACGTATTGAAGTTCTTTGTCCTTTCTAGTCAATACATAGGGTTCCCAAACCATTGTCTCTCCCTCTGACCATTTGTGACTCGTGGTATGGGTTGTGAACGTTGACCATCCATAGTGAAATTCTTTGATCATGGTCAGTGACATATGCCCAGTTTGGTTGTTTGGTGTGCATAGTAGCCACACTGTGCCACTACGTATTGAAGTTCTTTGTCCTTTCTAGTCAATACATAGGGTTCCCAAACCATTGTCTCTCCCTCTGACCATTTGTGACTCGTGTTATGAGTTTTAAATGTTGACCACACATAGTGGATTTCTTTGGTCATAGTCAGTAACGTATGCATCCTTTACTTGGTCACTGTGCAAACTAGCCACACCGTGCCACTACTTGTTGAAGGTCTTTGTACTTGCTAGTTGATAACTAGTGTTTCCAACCCATTGTTTCTCCCTCTAACCATTTGTGACTCGTGTTATGAGTTTTCAACATTGACCACACACTCTGAAATTCTTTTGGTCATGGTTAGTGGCATATGCCTACTTTGGTTTGTCACTGTAAATAGTTGCCACGCCGTGTCACTACATACTGAAGGTCTTTGTGTGTTCTAGTTGATAGCCAGTGTTCCCAAACCATTGTTACCCCCTCTGACTATGTGTGACTCTTGTTGTGAGTTGTCAACGTTGACCACATGAAGTGAAATTCTTTGGTCATGGTGAGTGACTTATGCATACTTTGGTTGGTCACTTTGCATGGTGGCCACACTGTGTCACTACACATTGAAGGTCTTTGTACTTCCTAATCAGTACCTATTGTTCACAAACCATTGTTTCCCCCTCTGAACATTTGTGACTTGTGTTATGAGTTGTCAAAGTTGACCACACATTGTGACATTCTTTGGTCATTGTCAGTTGCACATGCCTACTTTGGTTGGTCATTTTACATGGTATCCACACCGTACCACTACTTATTGAAGGTCCTTGTGCTTGCTAGCTAAAACCTGGTGTTCCCAAACCATTGTTTGCCCCTCTGACCATTTCTGACTCGTATTATGAGTTTTCAACGTTGACCACACACAACGGATTTCTTTGGTCAAAGGCAGTACATATGCCTACTTCGGTCGGTCATTGTGCATGGTTTTCACACCGTGCTACTACTTATTCAAGGTCGTTGTACTTGCTAGTTGAAAACTAACATTCCGAAACCATTGTTTCCCCCTCTGACCATTTGTGACTCGTGTTATGGGTTGTGAACATTGACCACCCATGCTGAAATACTCTGGTCATGGTCAGTGACATATGCCTAGTTTGGTTGTTTGGTGTGCATAGTAGTGACACCGTGCCACTACGTATTGAAGTTCTTTGTCCTTTGTAGTCGATGAATAGGGTTCCCAAACCATTGTCTCTCCCTCTGACCATTTGTGACTCGTGTTATGAGTTGTCAATATTGGCCACACATAGTGGACTTCGTTGGTCATAGTCAGTGACGTATGCACCCTTTGGTTGGTCATTGTGCATGCTAGCCACACCGTGCCACTACTTGTTGAAGGTCTTTGTACTTGCTAGTTGATAACTAGTGTTCCAAACCCATTGTTTTGCCCTCTCGCCATTTGTGACTCGTGTTATGAGTTTTCAACGTTGACCTCACACTGTGAAATTCTAATGGTCACGGTTAGTGGCATATGCGTACTTTGGTTTGTCACTGTACATGGTTGCCACGCCGTGTCACTACGTACTAAAGGTCTTTGTGCTTTCTAGTTGATAGCCAGTGTTCCCAAACCATTGTTACCTCCTCTGAATATCTGTGACTCTTGTTGTAAGTTGTCAACGTTGACCACATGAAGTGAAATTCTTTGGTCATGGTCAGTGACACATGCCTACTTTGGTTGGTCATTGTAAATGGTAGCCACATCGTGCTACTACTTATTGAAGGTCCTTGTGCTTGCTAGTTGATACCTGGTGTTCCCAAACCATTGTTTCCCCCTCTGACCATTTGTGACTCGTATTATGAGTTGTCAACGTTGACCACACACAGCGGATTTCTTTGGTCAAAGGCAGTACATATGCTTACATTGGTTGGTCATTATGCATGGTAGCCACACCATGCTACTAATTATTGAATTTCGTTGTACTTGCTAGCTCAAAACTAATATTCTGAAACCATTGTCTCCCACTCTGACCATTTGTGACTTGTGTTATGGGTTGTGAACGTTGACCACCCATACTAAAATTCTTTGGTCATGGTCAGTGACATATGCCTAGTTTGGTTGTTTGGTATGCATAGAAGCCACACCGTGCCAGTACGTATTGAAGTTATTTGTCCTTTGTAGTCGATGAATAGGGTTCCCAAACCATTGTCTCTCCCTCTGACCATTTGTGACTCGTGTTATGAGTTGTCAATATTGGCCACACATAGTGGACTTCGTTGGTCAGAGTCAGTGACGTATGCACCCTTTGGTTGGTCATTGTGCACGATAGCCACACTGTGCCACTACTTGTTGAAGGTCTTTGTACTTGCTAGTTGATAACTAGTGTTCCAAACCCATTGTTTCGCCCTCTGACCATTTGTGACTCGTGTTATGAGTTTTCAACGTTGACCTCACACTGTGAAATTCTAATGGTCATGGTTAGTGGCATATGCCTACTTTGGTTTGTCATTGTACATGGTTTCCACGCCGTGTCACTACGTACTAAAGGTCTTTGTGCTTTCTAGTTGATAGTCAGTGTTCCCAAAGCATTGTTATCCCCTTTGACTATCTGTGACTCTTGTTGTGAGTTGTCAACGTTGACCACATGAAGTGAAATTCTTTGGTCATGGTCAGTGACATATGCATACTTTGGTTGATCACTGTGCATGGTAGTCACACTGTGCCACTACATATTGAAGATCTATGTACTTGCTAATCAATAACAAGTATTTCCAAAACCATTGTTTCCCCCTTTGACCATTTGTGACTCGTGTTATGAGTTGTCAAAGTTGACCACACATCGTGACATTCTTTGGTCATGGTCAGTGTTGCATGCCTACTTTGGTTGGTCATTTTACATGGTAGCCACACCATGCCACTACTTATTGAAGGTCCCTCTGCTTGCTAGTTGAAACCTGGTGTTCCTAAACCATTTCTTCGCCCTCTGACCATTTGTGACTCGTATTATGAGTTTTCAACGTTGACCACACACAGTGGATTTCTTTGGTCAAAGGCAGTACATATGCCCACTTTGGCCGGTCGTTGTGCATGGTAGCCACACCGTGCTACTACATATTGAAGGTTGTTGTACTTGCTATTTGAAAACTAATACTCCAAAACTATGGTTTACCCCTTCTGACCATTTTTGACTCGTGTTATGGGTTGTGTACGTAGACCACCCATACTGAAATTATTTGGTCATGGTCAGTGACATATGCCTAGTTTGGTTGTTCGGTGTGCATAGTAGCCACACCATGCCACTACGTATTGAAGTTCTTTGTCCTTTTTAGTCGATACATAGGGTTCCCAAACCATTGTCTCTCCCTGAGACGAGTTGTGACTCGTGTTATGAGTTGTCAATGTTGACCACACATAGTGGACTTCTTTGGTCATAGTCAGTGACGTATGCATCCTTTGGCTGGTCAGTGTGCACGCAAGCCACACCGTGCCACTACTTGTTGAAGGTTATTGTACTTGCGAGTTGATAACTAGTGTTCCCAACCCATTGTTTCCCCCTCTGACCATTTTTGACTCGTGTTATGCGTTTTCAACGTTGACCACACACTGTGAATATCTTTTGGTCATTGTTAGTGGCATATGCCTACTTTGGTTTGACACTGTACATGGTTTCCACGCCGTGTCACTACGTACTAAAGGTCTTTGTGCTTTCTAGTTGATAGCCAGTGTTCCCAAACCATTGTTACCTCCTCTGAATATCAGTGACTCTTGTTGTATGTTGTCAACGTTGACCACATGAAGTGAAATTCTTTGGTCATGGTCAGTGACATATGCATACTTTGGTTGGTCACTGTGCATGGAAACCACACTGTGCCTCTACATATTGAAGGTCTTTGTACTTCCTAGTCGATAACTAGTATTCACAAACCATTGTTTCCCCGTCTGACCGTTCGTGACTCTTGTTATGAGTTGTCAAAGTTGACCACACATAGTGATATTCTTTGGTCATGGTCAGTGACACATACCTACTTTTTTTGGTCATTGTGCATGGTAGCCACACCGTACCACTACTTATTGAAGGTCCTTGTGCTTGCTAGTTAATACCTGGTGTTCCCAAAGCAATGTTTCCCTCTCTAATCATTTGTGACTTGTATCTTGATTTTTCAACGTTCACCACACACAGCGGATTTCTTTGGTAAAGGGCCGTACATATGCCTACTTTGGTCGGTCATTGTGCATGGTAGCCACACTGTCCTACTATTTATTGAAGGTCTTTGTACTTGCTAGCTAATAACTAATATTCCGAAACCATTGTTTCCCCCTCTGACCATGACCAAAGAATGTCACTATGTGTGGTCAACTTTGACAACTCATAACACTTCCAACCCAACTTCCAACCCAACTCTTACCCAACTTCCAACCCAAATTCCAACCCAACTTCTAACCCAACTTCCAACCCAACTTCCAACCCAACTTCAGCCCAACTTCAAACCAAGCTTTTATTGTAGCTTCCAACCCAACTTAAAACCCAATTCCAATCCATCATCCAAACCAATTTCCAATCCACCTTTCAACCCAACTTCCATCGCAACTTCCATCCCAACTTCGATCCCAACTTCCAACCCAACTTCCAACCCAACTTCCAACCCAACGTCCAAACCAACTTTCAACCCAACTTCCAATCCAACTTCCAACCCAACTTCCAACTCGACTTCAAACCCAACATCCAACCAAGCTTCCAAACTAGCTTCCAACCCAAATTCCAACCCAAATTCTAACCGAACTTCCAAACCAACTTCCATCCCAACTTCCAACCCAACTTCCAACCCAACTTCCAACCCACCTTCCATCCCAACTTCCATCCCAACTTCCAACCTAACTTCCAACCCAACATCCAACCCAAGTTTCAACTAAATTCCCCTTTCCTACTTCCAACCCAGCTTCCAACCAAACTTCCAACCCAACTTCCAACCCAGCTTCCAACCCAACTTCCAACCCAACTTCCAACCCAACTTCCAACCCACCTTCCAACCCAGCTTCTAGCCAAACTTCCAACCAAACTTCCAACCCAACGTCCAACCCAACTTCCAACCCAACTTCCAACCCAACTTCCATCCCAACTATCATCCTAACTTCCATCGCAACTTCCATCCCAACTTCCAATCTGACTTCCATCCCAACTTCGAGCCCAACTTCCAACCCAACTTCCAACCCAACTTTCATCCCAACTTCCATTCCAGCTTTCAACCCAACTTCCAACCCAACTTCCAACTTACCTTCCTACCCAAATTCCATTCCAACTTTTAACCCAACTTCCAACCCAACTTCCAACTCAACTTCCAACTCAACTTCCAACCAAAGTTCCAACCCAACTTCCAACCCAACTTCCCACCCAACTTCCAACCCAATTTCCAACCCAACCTCCAACCCAGTTTCCAACCCATCTTCCAACCGAACTTCCAACCCACCCTGCAACCCAACTTTCTACCCAACATCCAACCCAACTTTCCGCCTAAATTCCATCCCAACTTCCATCCCAGCTTCAAACCCAACTTCCAACCCAACATCCAACCCAACTTCCAACCCAAATTCCAACCCAACTTCCAACCCAACTTCCAACCCAAATTCCATCCCAACTTCCAACCCAGCTTCCAACCTAGCTTCCCACCAAACTTCCAACCCAACTTCCAACCAAACTTCCAACCCAATTTCCAACCCAACATCAAACCCAACTGTCAGCCCAACGTCTATCCCAACTTCCAACCCAACTTCCGCCCCAACTTCATACCCAACTTCCAACTCAACTACCAGCCAACGTCCAACGCAACTTCCAGCCCAGCTTCCAAGCCAACTGCCAACGCAACTTCCAACCCAACTTCCAACCCAACATCCAACCCAACTCCCAACCCGACTTCCAACCCAACTTCCAACCCAACGTTCAACCCAACTTCCAACCCAACTTCCATCCCAACTTCCATCCCAACTTCCAACCCAATTTTCAAGCCAACTTCCAAACCAACTTCCAACCAGACTTCCAACCCAACTTCCAACCCAACTTCCAACCCAGCTTCCATCCAAACTTCCAACCCAACGTCAAACCCAACTTTCAACCCACCTTCCAACTCAACTTGCAACCCAACCTCCAGCACAACTTCCAGCCCAACTTCCAACCAAACTTGCAAACCAACCTCCCATCCAAATTCCATCCCAACTTCCAGCCCAACTTTCCACCCAACTTCCAACCCATCTTCCAACCCAACATCCAACCCAACTTGCATCCCAGCTTCCAACCCAACTTCCAACCCAACTTCCAACCCAGCGTCCAACCCAACTTCCAACCCAACGTCCACCCCAACTTCCAACCCAAGTTCGAGCAAAACTTGTAATCCAAATTCCTACCCAACTTCAATACCAATTTTCAACCCAACTTTGAACCCAACTTCCAACCCAACTTCCAAACCAAAGTCCAACCCAATTTCCAACCAAACTTCCAACCCAACTTCCAGCCCAACTTCCAACCCAACTCCCAACCCAGCTTCCAACCCAACTTCCAACCCAACTACCAACCCAACTGCCAACCCAACTTCCAACCCAACTTCCAACCCCACAACCATCCCAACTTTCAACCCAACTTCCAACCCAACTTCCACCCCAATGTCCAACCCAACATCCAACCCAACTTCCAACCAAACTCCCAACCCAACTTCAAACCCAACTTCGAGCACAACCTTCAGCCCATATTCAAACCCAACTTCCAACCCAACCTCCAACCCATATTTCATCCTCGCTTCCAACCCAACTTCCAACCCAATTCCAACCCAGCATCCAACCAAATTTCCAGCCAAGCTTCCAATCCAGCTTTCAACCCAACTTCCATCCCAACTTCCATCCCAACTTCGATCCCAACTTCCAACCCAACTTCCAACCCAACGTCCAACCCAACTTCCAACCCCACTTCAGACCCAACTTCCAATCCAACTTCCAACCCAACGTTCAACACAACTTCCAACCCAACTTCCATCCCAACTTCCCTCCCAAATTCCAACCCAACTTTCAAGCCAACTTCCAAACCAACTTCCAACCCAACTTCCAACCTAACTTCCAACCCAACTTCCAACCCAGCTTCCATCTAAACTTCCAACCCAACGTCAAACCCAACTTTCAACCCAACTTCCAATCCAACTTCAAACCCAACCTCCAACACAACTTCAAACCCAACTTCCAACCCAACTTGCAAACCAACTTCCAATCCAACTTCCATCCCAACTTCCAACCTAACTTTCCATCCAACTTCCAACCTAACTTCCAACCCAACTTCCATCCCAGCTTCCAGCCCAACTTCCAACCCAACTTCCAACTCAACGTCCGACCCAACTTCCAACCCAATGTCCAACCCAAGTCCCAACCCAACTTCCAACCAAAGTTCGAGCACAACTTGTAATCCAACTTCCAACCCCACTTCCATACCAATCTTCAACCCAAATTTCAACCCAACTTCCAACCTAACCTTCAAAACAACGCCCAACCCACTTTCCAACCCAACTTCCAACCCAATTTGCCGCCCAACTTCCGACCAAACTTCCAACCCAACTTCCAACCCAACTTCCAGCCCAACTTCCAACCCAATTGCCAACCCAACTTCCAACCCAACTTCCAACCCAACTTCCAACCCAACATCCAACCCCACTACCATCCCAACTTTCAACCCAACTTCCAACCAAACTTCCATCCCAACGTCCAACCCAACTTCCGACCCAACTTCAAACCAAACTCCCGACCAAACTTCAAACCCAACTTCCAGCACAACCTTAAACCCAAATTCCAACCCAACTTCCAACCCAACTTGCAACCCAGCTTTCATCCTAGCTTGCAACCCAACTTCCAACCCAATTCCAACCCAGCATCCAACATAATTTCCAGCCAAGCTTCCAATCCAGCTTTCAACCCAACTTCCATCACAACTTCCATGCCAACTTCGATCCCAACTTCCAACCCAACTTCCAACCCAACTCCCAACCCAAAGTCCAACCCAACTTCCAACCCAAATTCCAACCCAATTTCCAACCCAACTTCCAACCCAACTTCCAACCCAACTTCCAACCCATCTTCCAACGCAACTTCCAACCCAACTTCCAACCCAACTCCAAGCCAACTTCCAACCCAACTTCCAACCCAACGTTCAACCCAACTTCCAACCCAACTTCCAACCCCATTTGCAACCGAACTTCCAACCAAAAATCCAACCCAAGTTCTGACCCAACCTTCAATCCAACTTCCAACCCAACTTCCAACCCATCTTCCAACGAAACTTCCAACCCAACTTCCAACCCAACTTCCAACCCCACTTCCAACCCAACTTCGAACCAAACTTCCATCCCAACTTCGAACCAAACTTCCATCCCAACTTCCATGCCAACTTCCAAGCCAACTTCCAACCCAACTCCAAGCCAACTTCCAACCCAACTTCCAACCAAACTTCCAACCCAACTTCCAACCCAACTTTCAACCCAACTCCCAACCCAATTTCCAACCCAACTTCCAACCCAGCTTCCAACCTAGCTAACAACCCAACTTCCAATGCAACTTCCAACCCAGCTTCTAACCCAATTACCAACCAAACATCCAACCCCATTTTCAACCCAACTTCCATCCCAACATTCAACCCAACTTCGATCCCAACTTCCAACCCAACTGCCAATGCAACTTCCATCCCAACGTCCAACCTAATTTCCAACCCAACATCCAACCTTACTTCCAACCCAACTTCCAACCCAACTTCCAACCAAACTTCCCACCCAACTTCCAACCCAACGTTCAACCAAACTTGCAACCCAACTTCCAACCCAACTTCCAACACAACTTCAATCCCAGCTTCCATCCCAACTTTAAGCCCAACTTCCAAGCCAACTTCCATATCAACTTCCAGCCCAGCTTCCAACCAAACTTCCAACCTAACTTCAAACCCAACTTTCAACCCAACTTTCAACCCAACTTCCAACCCAACCTCCAGCCCAGTTTCCAACCAAAATTCAAACCAAAATTCCAACCCAAATTCCAACCCAACCTCCATCCTAACTTCCATCCCAACTTCCAAGACAACTTCCAATCTGACTTCCAACCCAACTTCCAACCCAGCTTCCATCCCAACTTCCATTCCAACTTCCAACCCAACTTCCAACCCAACTTCCATCCCAAATTCCATCTCAGCTTCCAACCCAACTTCAAACTTAACTTCCAACCCAACTTCCAATTAACTTCCAACACAACTTCCATCCCAACGTCCATCCGAACATCCAACCCTACTTCCAATCCAACGTCCAACCTAACTTCCCACCCAACATCCAACCCAACTCCCAACACAACTTCCAACCCAACTTCCAACCCGACTTCCAACCCAACTTCCAACCCAACTTCCAACCCAACCTCCAACCCAACTTCCAACCCAACTTCCAACCCAACTTCCATCCAAACTTCCATCCCAACTTCCACCCAACTTCCAACCCAACTTCCAATTCAACTTCCAATTCAACTTCCAACCCAACGTCCAGCCCAACGTCCAACCCAACTTCCAACCCAACTTCAAACCAAACTCCCAACCCAAACTCAAACCCAACTTCTAGCAAAACCTTCAACCCAAATTCCAACCCAAATTCCAACTCAACTTCCAACCCAGCTGTCATCCTATCTTGCAACCCAACTTCCAACCCAATTCCAACCCAGCATCAGACCCAATTTCCAGCCAAGCTTCCAATCCAGCTTTCAACCCAACTTCCATCACAACTTTGATCCCAACTTTGATCCCAACCTCCAACCCAAGTTCCAACCCAACTTCCAACCAAACGTCCAACCCAACTTCCACCCCAACTTCCAACCAAACTTCCAACGCAACTTCCAATCCAACTTCCAACCCATCATTCAACCCACCTTCCAACCCAAATTCCAACCCAAAATCAAATGCAAATTCCAACCCAACTTCATACCCAACTTCCAACCCAACTTGCAACCCAACTTCCATCCCAAATTCTAACCCAAGTTCCAGCTCAAGTTCCAACACAACCTTCAACCCAACTTCCAATCCAATTTCCAACCCATCTTCCAACCAAACTTCCAACCCAACTTCCAACCCAACTTCCAACCCAACTTCCAACCCAACTTCCATCCCAACTTCCAACCCAACTTCCATCCCAACTTCCATGCCAACTTCCAACCCAACTTCCAACCCAACTTCCATCCCAACTTCCAACCAAACTTCCAACCCAACTTCCAACCCAACTTCCAACCCAACTTCCAACCCAACTTCCATCCCAACTTCCAACCCAACTTCCATCCCAACTTCCATGCCAACTTCCAACCCAACTTCCAACCCAACTTCCAACCAAACTTCCAATCCAACTTTCAACCCAACTCCCAACCCAATTTCCAACCCAACTTCAAACCCAGCTTCCAACCTAACTAAGAACCCAACTTCCAACGCAACTTCCAACCAAACTTCTAACCCAATTTTCAACCAAACTTCCAACCCCACTTTCAACCCAACATCCATCCCAACTTTCAACCCAATTTCGTTCCCAACTTCCAACCCAACTTCCAACCCAACTTCCAACCCAACGTCCAACCCAACTTCCAACCCAACATCCAACCCAACTTCCAACCGGACTTCCAACCCAACTTCCAACCCAATTTCCGACCCAACTTCCAACACAATGTTCAACCCAACTTCCAACCCAACTTCCAACCCAACTTCCAACCCAACTTCCTGTTGAATGTTTTTGCCCCTTGTTCAGTGTTGTAGGACGGATCAGGAATGCTCTGCCCCTTGTGGAGGTATGACCCCTAGATCCGTTGTTGTGTGACTCAACTATGCTCTGTCTCTTGTGAGATATGACCTGTGAGTACACCATGTGGGTGAGTAGTTACCTTGGCCATTTTGTTGATTTGGCCAAGTGAGAGGTCATGAGGTCGATCCTGGCCCCATGCATATCTTGTTTGCTGTGGAATCTTCCAAGAAAGAAAGTCCGTAGCTTCTTGGACGCTACATGGTTGGTCTGTCACCTTGACACTAGGATACTTATGTGTCGAGCCCACAATGCAAGTCTATTGGTGATGTGGCTGGTTCAGGCCACTTCCCAGTAATGTGCTTTTGAGTTCTAGGACTGGACAGACAGCTATAAAAGGACTTGTCTTGCATGCTGATCAATCAACCCTTGCTTGATGCTCTCTTGCGTATTGACGACTTGAGCTCTTTTTGAGATGTAATGGTAAGGCGTTAGTACTCTTGAAGGTGAAGTGTATGCCTGATTAAGTTTGGGTTGCATGACACATGTCAACAAAGGAAGAAGGCCTAAAAACCTTTGTGAGCTTTTCGGTTTCGCGGCTTCTCTGCCAGCGGTGGTTAGCTCGGTAGCTAACAAAGGGTTATGGGCCCACTCCTCTGGCTAGGGAAGTTTCACGCACGCAACCGCTATGGTCACAAGCAGTGAGAGCGCCTTTGCTCTCACCCAACTTCTCTGTTTGCAGGGCAATATCAGCAGGAGGGGAATGCAACACATCTGCACCTTTCTACCTTGGGAGCTGACATCAGCCTACATCAGCCTACATCAGCCTACATCTGCTTGCAACGGCCAACGGTAACAGGGGAAGCAGTTTCCTCTTCTCACCAACAGCCTACAGCGGCCTCAAACACAGGTTCATCGGCATCAACAACAGGTGCAGCAGCTGAAGCATTTGTAGTTGTGGGGATGGCAGGGACAAGGGAACCAGGGAATCATTTGCCCATCCTCAAGTTTGATGGAGAGGGGTTTGCACTCTGGAAGTGGCAGTTTGAGATCATCATGGATGACAGAGATCTGCTAGGATATTTTGACGGAAGTGTCCCAGCACCAAAGGAGGAGGGTGCTGACCTTGTGGCATGGGTCAAGCTCAACAAGAAGGCTCTCGCCATTCTTGTGTCCTCCATACAACCCTCAGTCCTTTCGCACATCAGCGGTTGTACAGTGGCAACCGCGGCATACGCCAAACTCGGCAAGGTGTTTCAGTCCTCCTCACCTGCCAACCGTCTCTTCATTTTACAAAACCTCATCAGCATGAGGCTTGGTGAAGGGGAGGATGTCTCTGCCTTCATGCAGAAGTTTGAGACGCTCTTGCAACAAGCCACCGGAATGGGGTGGGACCTAAAATCTGACATGCAGGCCATGATCTTTCTGATGACGTTGCCAAAAAGTTGGGGCACCATGATAACAGTGATTGGAGGGTGGACTGAAGATCTAGTTTCCTACACCACCGTGTCTGAGTATGTGCGGAATGAAGCCATGCGTCGTAGCAATAGTGAAGCAAACATGGCTGCCTTTGCCTCACGGAGCAGCGGCACCTTCCGCAATACCTCATCCTCTGGGTACAAGGGAAACAACAGCACTAGCAACAGTGGAAGGGGTGCAAAGCGCCAAGGAAACTGCCACAACTGTGGCAAGGCCGGACACTGGGCTCGAGAATGCCGTGCACCCAAGAGAGAGGGAGGAGAAGGGGATGAATGGCGAGGGGGAAATGGTGGGAAGGATCCCACAAGCTTGATGGCTGAGTATGCCTCCAACAAAGGGCGGGCGATACTCAGGCCAGGAGCCTATGGCCTTGACTCGGGCACAAACGAGCACACCACTTACGAGANATGACAGTGGTCTTTACAGAGAAGGAAGCAGTGATAGTTCCCACCAAGGACATCAACATTTCCTACTCTTCCAAGAAGGTTGTCGCACACGTTCCTCGCGTTGATGGACTCTACGTCTTGCAGACCAAAACGACAACTTCAACGGCTGAATCTTTGGCCGAAAGTGATGATGAGGAGAGCAGCGATGCAGACTCAGATGAGGAAGGACATGTTGGAGCAGCGGAAGCAGTGGAAGCAGATGATTCGGCAACAAAACCGCAAGCAAATGCAGCCAACGGGGCTGTTCATTCTAACCTGTGCACATCCTCCAAGAACCTGTGGCACAGGCGCTTTGGACACGTGGCTCATCGCACATTGGAGCTCATGGGAAAGCAGGAGCTAGTGCGTGGGATGGAGCTAGGTGATGAGGTGGAGGGAGCGGAGATCATGTGTGAGCCATGCCTTCAAAGCAAGGCAAAAAGGAAACCCTTCAAGCGCAACGGAACGCGTGCTCTCGTACCTCTTGATCTTGTCCACTCTGACGTATGTGGTCCCTTTTGCATACCATCAAATGGAGGCAGCCGATATTTCCTCACATGCATGGACGACAACAGCCGCAAAGTCTGGATATACTTTCTCAAAAAGAAAAGTGATGTGGAGGAGAATCTACAGGCCTTTGTCACTATGGTTGAGCGACAGAGTGGAAAGAAGGTGAAGGCATTTAGGACGGACAATGGGGGAGAGTACGAAGCTTGCAGGGAGTGGCTCAAGACACAGGGGATTGAACACCAGAAAACTATGCCATTCTCACCTCAAAGCAATGGCGTAGCAGAGAGGATGAACCAGACGCTCCTAGGCATGACAAGGTGCATGCTCTTTGACGCCAAGCTTCCTCCTAGGTTCTGGGCTGAAGCAGCACGTACGGCTACATACCTTGTGAACCTCACACTTGTAGCAGCTCTGCGAAGGAGAGGTAAGAACAAGCAGACACAGCAGTTGAAGACGCCTCAAGAAGCATGGTCAGGCAGGAAGCCGGATGCCTCCCATCTCAAGGTGTTCGGTTGCACCGGGTTTGCCAAGGTCCAGGCTGGTGAGGGCCCTGGAAAGCTCGATGCAAGAGCACAAAAGTGTATTTTCATCGGTTACGACACCGCCCACAAAGCCTATCGACTGTCGGACCAAGGAGCCAAGAAGGTCATCCGCAGCAAAGACGTGGATTTCCACGAAATGTCTCTGAGTAAGGGAGAGCATCTCAAACTCGAGAATGCTCCAGAACAGGGAGAGTGGCTCACTCTCCTAGAAGAGGGAGACAAAGCACCAGCACAATGGCATGGGATATGTGCTACAACAGGGAGAGGAGCTCGTGAAGATGACTCGGAGGAATCAGACTCTGATTCCGACGTATCCGATCCTCCAGAACATGAGGATGATGCCTCTCCCATCATCAACGACGAACCAGACCTCCAGCCTCTACATCAATAGCACCAGCCAGCAGGTTCAAGGAGCAGTTCACGCCTCAAAGTACCTCGGCAGCATTACGACGTAGATAGGGGTGAATGGACAGGCTTCAACTATTCATTCTTGGTTCAAGAGGAGCCAACGTCTGTCGCAGAGGCACTCACTCGGCCTGACAAAGCAGAGTGGGACGAAGTAATTCGCAGTGAACTCAGCTCCATTGAAGAGAATGGGACATGGGTGCTGGTGGACAGACCTGCCGCGGCTCACGTTGTGGGGTCCAAGTGGGTGCTGAAAGTAAAAAGGAAACAGGATGGCAAGATAGACAAGTACAAGGCACGGGTGGTAGCAAAGGGGTTCTCCCAACGGCCTGGCGCAGAGTACGATGAGACCTTTGCCCCAGTTGTGACGTTTGCCTCCATCCGGTCAATGCTCGCCATTGCTGCTGCCGAGAACATGGAGGTCCACCAGATGGATGTCAAGACAGCCTTCCTTTACGGCAAACTTGACAAGGAGGTATTGATGGAGGTTCCGGAGGGGGTTGATGCTCCTCAGGGCAAGGTGTGTAGATTGGTGAAGGCACTCTATGGGCTAAAACAAGCGCCAAGACTTTGGTACCAGGAGATGGACACCTTCATGGCCAAGGAGTCCTTCATGCACTGCGACAATGACCCTAGCATGTACGTGCATGAGAGTGACAAAGGGACTATGTTGGTCGCCTTGTACGTTGATGACCTGATTCTATGCTCCTCTTCAACGCAGCTGCTAGACGATCTCAAGGGGCAGCTGAGTAGCAGATTCAAGATGAAGGACATGGGTCCTCTTGACTTCTATCTTGGAATTGCAATCAAGCGCGACAGAGCAGCAGGTACCATCAGCCTGAACCAGACAAAATACATCGACTCCATCCTCAAACGATACGACATGGCAGATTGCAAACCTGCCAGCACACCCATGAGCTCGGAGTGCAAACTCTCCACCTCCATGTCCCCATCCAACGAAGCGGAGAAAACTGACATGCTGGGCATCCCATATCAGTCTGCAGTGGGCAGTCTGATGTATGCCATGGTCGCCACCCGACCAGATATAGCCCATGCTGTTGGGCAGGTGAGCCGGTTTGTGGCCAATCCCGGTCCACTTCACTGGCAGGCCGTGAAGCGCATCATGCGCTACCTTCAGGGGACGCGGCACGT
>SZWC01018559.1:0-10544 GCA_023375785.1 Penium margaritaceum
AGAGAGAGAGAGAGAGAGAGAGAGAGAGAGAGAGAGAGAGAGAGAGAGAGAGAGAGAGAGAGAGAGAGAGAGAGAGAGTGTTGAAGTTCGTTGGTCACTCACACATTTCTTCCCTTTGTCTCCACCCCCGTGCACACACTTGTACAGATTGATTGACCTGGCCTCACCTGGAGAGACGCCAATCTATTCTACCATGGCTGACGCCTCGGGCGTGCTTCTTCCAATAGTGTTGTCTGACACTTCCGTGGCCATGACCTGACTCTTGTTACTCGTTGGATAGATGCTAGGGCCCGTACTCTTTGACTGCTGTGCCCTGCATCTTTCTTGCCTTGAGTGTCTCATGGGGAGCTGCATTACCCGGGTGCTGATCCTTGGGGGCCACCCTGCCGGGTTTTACTCGTGCAGTGGTGAGTAGCCGCCGCTCGGCTTTATGCAGAGCGGTCGGGCTCGACCCCCGGGTGGCGGTGTGCATCCGCCAGGGCGTGATGCCCGAGGCTAGTGCACACTCACCGGTCACAAAGTCTCTCTCGCTCCTCTCACATTTCTGTCTTGGTTCACCTGAGCTAATGAAGGCAAGTGCTCCCGCATCCATGGCGTCAACAACACCTCGCCCGTTGATGCATGCTTTCATATGCTATTCCTAGGATGATTCCTAGCAACTACTGGTATCAGAGCAAGTGTGACTCTTCCCACGGCCCTTCGGTCCTCGGGACACACGCCGGTGCATCTTCCGCACCCGTGGCACTCTTGGCCATCCAACACCATCATGGCTTGGGACTCTCGTCACCATACCTCCGTACTGAGCAGCAGCATCTAACAGGCTCTCAGTGCCGCCTGCTGACTTACCTGCAGCAGGCCGCACAAGATCGTGCACGACCGCCCTCGCAGCACGCACTCTCCGAACCATCTCAGCACGGAGGTGTCGAGGCTGCTCGCGGTAACGCCCAGCTTAGCGGACTCTCTCGGTGTGCCTTATCCCGCATAGCTCTCCTCTGCTGCACTCTGCAGTCCGCGATTGCTCCCATCTCTCGCAGTTGTGCATTGGCAAACAGTCGCCCGGTGCCACCTCTGTTGACACCGCAGCCACTTCCGTGCCCCGGCTACACTCAGCTTCTTCCTGAGCCGCCACACTGGATTCTCCACCTCTGGATGGCCCTCCCGACGAGGAGCTCCACTCTCCCCGAACAGCGGCACGCCACACCGACGACAGGCCAGAGGTATATCACTCTCCCTCTCCTCCGGACACAGACACTCCCCTGTGGTTCCGCATGCTAGACACTTACTACTGGCGCGACGAGTTGGCTGCACTGGACGAGAGGGAGGCTGCAACACGGGAGGAGGAAATCAGTCGTCAGGTGTACGCACCTGACGATCTCCCACCATCTCCACCGCTTCCTCCAACCATGCAACCGCCCACCGGCACGCAGTCTTCTAGCCCGGCATCAGCCTCTAACACCACATCTTCACCGGCACCTACCACAGCAGCAACTGCTGAACCATCATTTCCCCCAGAGACCCCAGGTGTGATCCCGGTTCTTCCGGTTCACACTGACTCCATTGGCTTTGCAGGTGCAATCCTGGACGCAGCCGCAGGTGCAGCAGCAACCTTTGCAGCGACTGCTCGCGCTTGCAGGGCTCCCACTCAGACCGCTATTGGTCGTGCTACTGAAGCCTACGCTCACATGGCAACTTCTCTCACACTGCTTGCCACGGCAGCAGCCAACATCGCCACCCAGATCACAGCAGCAGCAACATCTGTTGCCACTGTCGCCTCATCTGCTGCAGACTCCACCGCGGCCGCCGTCGCCTCCATTCGTGCGTCCACTGCATCTGCAGTTTTGACCCCAACTGGTGCTCGGCGGGAGCTTACCCCGCACGTCACCACCGGCGTTCTAGTCACGTCAGCATCTACAGCCGTGGCTGGGGCTACGGTTACCGGGCTACTTTGTCTCACTGTGGCAGTTGCAAGGTGGGTGGCCGTCCTCTCCTCTTCAGCAGCAGCAGTGGTGGCACCTCTCTTCGCCCTGCTGCCCCGGCACCACAGCGGTGAGAGCCTCCTCACCCCACGGACTCTGCATTGTACCCATCCTCTACCTCCTTCTCTCTCCTCCCATACTCTCCAAGCATGCCAGGACCAGAGGAAACCATAGAGGCTCTTCAAGCCGCCCTTAGCAAAGCACAGGTAGCACGTCGCAAGGCAGAAGATGAGCTGCTTAGGAACAGTGAGGCACAGCACGAATTGGCTACCACAGTGGCGACCCTAGTCATAGACCGCTTGCGGACCGTTCCAGCTCTTGCAGCTGTTCTCCCTTCTGATGACACGGCGTCTGCTGACTCCTCTGTACCACCCGGCGGTGCTGTTCCCAACTCCTCCTCTCCCGCTCTCTCAGCAGCTGCCTTAGCTTGGGCACTCCTACCCACACGACAAAGGGACTTTGAAACTCCACCACCACAGTTCACATCCAAACTGACCTTCACCTCCTGGGAGACGCGCTTCAGTGCATGGGCTCAAGGAGAAGAGCTGTGGGAATACTACTCACCCGCAAAGGCAACGTTTGTGCCACGACGAGCAGAAGCAGTTTGCGCCGTTCGTGCCCTCATCACCGCCGGTCCAGAAAGCCTGCTCGACGACATCGGTACGTACAATACAGACCCCATCCGCGGCACTCTAGCGGATCCTGTCAGTGCATACGCTCTCATCCGTCGTCGCAAAACGGTCACCGGGCATGCTGCCCAGAGTGCCCTGACCGTTCATTTTAACACCCTGCAGATGCGCGCCGATGAAACTGCCGACGAGTATTGGGCGCGAAGTTTGCGTCTGTTGCGTGACCTTGGCAAAGCTGCGCCGGGTCCCCTATCTGCCTGCTTGTCCATTGTAGCTGGACTGATCCCTGAACTCTCAGATCTCTAGCTACATGTCTCACAGGCAGAACTTGAGCGTCTTGCCTCCACACCCCTCCTTGCGGACACTCCCCCAGGGACCGGACCTCTCTATGACTTTACCGCCTCCCGTCTCACAGACTGGTGGAACAGTCTCCAAAACAAGCGCATGCATCGCGCTGCCCTCGCTGCCGTGACCACCTCCTCTTCCTCCCCTGCAGATGTTTCTGCTCTCTCTTCCTCCAACTCCTCTGCTGGCTCTCATGTGACTCAAGCAACTGCCCGTGGTGGAGGCGGTGGCTCCCACCACAGGGGGGGCCGAGGTTGGGGAAAGGGGCGTGGGGGTGGTCGCAAAGGCAAGGGCAACTCCTCTGCCGCTCCCATTGGCTCTGAAGTCACCTGCTGGAACTGTGGTGCTGCTGGCCACTCTGCACCTAAGTGCCCAGCCCCACGTGATGATGTCCGTTTGGCGTCATCCATGCGAGCTCATTGGGCCCGCACTGGCGTCGCACCCTCTACAGCCGTAGTAGCAACAACCGTGGCCTCTCCGTCCTCTTCCACCTCAGCATCCGTCCTCTCCACCACATCCGCACCCCTTCAGCCATCCCCTTCACCTCCCAGCACTTGGGGCTGGATACCGCCCCCTGGAAGACCCCCTTACCATGGAATGCCCTCCTCGCACTACTCAGCATCGTTTTGGACGCGGGATGACGGGCCGTCATCTGATCGCTCATCCGACCGGTCCTCTGACCGTTCCTCAGACCGTTGTGACGAGGAACGTGCCCTTGAGCGCCGCCTCATTGAGCTTCTCGACCTTCGTTCTCAGGGAGGTGAGAGTGTGAGTGACCAGTGTCGTGCGTCTGTTTGTGAGTCTGATGCCACCCTCCGGGGTGCAGCACCTGGTGGGGTGCAAGGGGACATGCCTAATGTTCGTGATTGGATTGAGGACTGGCAGTCGCATACGTTTCCCACACGCCTTGGCACCCCCTCTCCCTTGTCCTCTCGTGCCTCTGTTGCCATCTGCCTTGTTCTCCCAACCACTCGTGCGGCTCCAGGCCTCTGGATCATTGATTCAGGGGCCACTCATCACATGACATCCTGTCGTTCCTCCTTCGTCTCCTTTGGCCCAGTTGGCTCTGTCCGCTCTGTCCGCACTGGCTCTGGGAAGCTCCTTCCCGTTCATGGCATTGGCGTCGTCAAGTTTGTTGGCCCTGGTGGCACTGTGTATCTCCCTGACGTATTGTATGTTCCCGACGTGGAGGTCAGTCTGCTCTCTGTCACCACCCTCGATGATCAGGGCATGGACTTCTCGTCCAGCCGTGGCATTGCATCCATCTCTCTGCGCTCATCTGGGCATGTTGTTCTCCGCGGCATCCGCTGTGACAGGCTTTTCCGTGTGCCACTCTCCCTTCCCTTGTCTTCCGCTACGTCTGCCTTCGTTCATGTGGCACCATCTCTCTCACCTGCTCACACTGCACTCTTGCATCGCCGATTGTGTCATCTTCACACTGCTGCCATCCAACGCCTCTTCCGCCTCCAGCCTGCTGTCAGCCTTGATGTCGCCACCTTTGCACCCCCATGTTCCACCGACTATCTTGACTGTGCCTCTGGCAAAATGCACCGGTCCCCGTTCACCTCCTCAGAGTCCACTACCTCTCATCCTCTTGACCTTGTTCACGCTGACGTGATGGACCCTCTTCCTCACACATTCCTAGGTGGTCTGGGTTGCTATGTCCTTTGTCTCACTGATGACTTTTCTTGCTACCGCTGGGTCTTTGCCCTCCGCCACAAAAATGATGTCACTGACGTCATTGAAGACTGGCTTCCTCACGCAGAACGTTCCTGTCTCCGTCCTCTGCGAGTGTTCCGCAGTGACCGTGGTGGTGAGTTTCTTGGCCCCACATCCCGCTTTCTTGAGTCTCGTGGGGTTCGCCTTGAGTGCACAGCTCCCTACACTCCGCAACAGAACAGTGTGTCTGAACGTTGGAACCGAACTCTTGCTGACGGTGTTCGTTCTGTTCTTTCTGCGTCCGGTCAATCTCCCTTGTTCGCCTTCGAAGCCATGTCCTACATGACATGGGTGTGGAACAGGATCCCTTATGGTCCTCTCCCTCACACTGTCACTCCTTTCGAACGCTGGACAGGTCGTCGTGCTGACTTGCGTCTTGCGCGTGTCTGGGACTGCCTTGCCTCTGTCTGGCTTCCGGCCGACCACAGCGATGGCAAACTCTCCCCTCGTGGTCGTCTCTGTATCGTCCTCGGGGTATCCCCCTTCTCTAAAGCATGGCGGTTCTGGGACCCCTCCCGAAGCTACGTCATCGAGTCTCGGGATGCACTGTTCTTTGAACACTTGTTCGAACGCGACGTCTCTCGTCTCTCTGGGCCTTCTCCTCCGCTTGGTCGGGCTGGGGGTGGTCTGTCCTCTCCTTCTGAGTTCTCTACTCTTCCCTCTACGCGTCCCCCGGCCCCCTCTCCGTCGCCTCCTGTCGCGTCCTCTCCCTCTCCCGGTGCACAGCCTGTCTCTCATGCTGTACCACCGGTCTCTCCCTCTGTCTCTGCTCTGCCCAGCTCTTCTCCTCCTATTTCACACTCCCCTTCTCCTGATACCGCCTCTCCGTCTATCTCAACACACACTCCTTCTACACCTGTCTCTCCAATTGCTGCTGTGCAACCAGCTTCTCCCACTGCACATGACACCTCCTCTATCCCAGTTCCGTCTGTCTCCATGAAGCCTGTTCCACCCGTGTCACCCTACACACGCGGAGGTCGTCTTCGTGCTCTCCCTTCTCAGTCTCACCTTGTCGTCTTTGGTGACCCGGGCCTTTGTGCTCTTGGTCTAATGGCCTCTGGTCTGTCTGTAGCTGCTTCTGTAGTCAACCCCAGCGCCGCCCTCGGCTACTCCCTGATTGAGCAAGACTTTTACTCTGCCCTCTCATCATCAGTTGCTGGGTATGTTGCCTCGTGCTTTGCCACAGCTGGCCTCTCTACACTTCCACCGGAACCTTTTACAGTACAGGCAGCGTGTGCAGCCACAGACTCCTCCCTATGGGAGCAGGCCATGAAGGCTGAACTCGACGCATTGTCGGAGTACAATGTGTACGAGCTGGTGCATCTACCCCCAGGCCGCAAGCCCGTTGCGGCTAAGTGGGTGTACCGCCGCAAACTTCGCCCAGGCAACATGGTGGAAAGGTACAAAGCACGACTCACTGCAAAAGGGTTCTCTCAGATCCCTGGAGTGGACTTTGACGAGACATTCGCGCTAGTAGGCAGATACACCACTGCCAGGGCACTGCTCAGTCTAGTCGCCCAGCACGACTGGGAGTTGGAGCAGATGGACGTCAACAGTGCCTTTTTGCACGGCAAATTGGATGAGGAAATCTACATGGTCCAGCCACCAGGTTTCTCAGATGGCACAAACAGTGTGTGGCGACTGCGTAAAGCTCTCTATGGGCTCAAGCAGTCACCCCGCTGCTGGAACCAAGAGATCACAGCAACTCTGGAAAAGGGTGGCTTCAGAAAAAGTCCAGTGGACCCTGCCCTGTTTCTCAGTCCCCCTTCACAGCCGTTGGTGGCGATTCTCGTGTATGTTGACGATCTCCTCATTGCATCTCCCAACATGTCCGCTGTCGCCGCTACTAAGTCCCTCCTCCACGCAGCCTACAAGATGAAAGACTTGGGACCGGCTCGAGTCTTCCTGGGCATGGAGCTTGAGCGAGACCGAGCACGCCGCACTCTGCACGTGCACCAGGCTGCGTATGTCCGCAGCCTGGGGGAGCGCTTCCATGCTCTCCTCACTGGAGCACCCTCTGCCTCTACACCCATGACTCCTGCTGGGTAGTCACTGCTGAAGTCTTAGGATCCATCCACACTGGGGGAGAAAGTTGACGTCACTGACTATCTGAGAGTCATAGGGTCGCTGATGTACCTTGCTACTACCACCCGGGCCGATGTGGCCTTTGCTGTCAACTTCCTGTCTCAGTTCTCCCAGTGTCCGCGAGAGCGGCACCTGGACGCTGCTCTGCGAGTTGTGCGCTATGCTCTCTCCACACCACGTGTCGGTCTCTTTTTCCCGGCACAACCCTCTCTTGTGGTTGACGGTTTCACTGACAGTGACTGGGCACATGACTCTGATGCACGCAGCCGCACAGGTTACATCTTCTGTTGTGCTTTGTACCGTTCCTGTACAGTTTACTGTGACCACTCGGCCGTGTCCATACTCGTGCAGATCCCTGAGGCAGGCGGCCCTGGTGACATCGGCGCGACGACAGGCGGTGGACTACCCGTCTGGAGCTGACCGACCACTGCTCCAGAGCTCCAGATGTCACCGGGACTCCTTGCTGTGACTTCTACGTCTTGCAGGCGCCTTTCGGCGGACTGGGCATGAGTCCCATTTGCATGTTTTTGCATTACATACTCGCTGTCAGTCGATGGATGCATGCATGTGACCAGTCGTTGCGTGCGTCTTTTGATTCTGCACGTCTAGGTTCAGACGGCGTAGGATTCTGACATGTGTGCGCAGAGTTACGGCCAAAACAGTGGCTTTGGGCCGGTTTTAGGACAGCTCTTGGACTGCCGCGTGCGACACCCGCCGTGCGCCGCGGCAGGTTTTTATGCCCTGGACCTGTCATTTGTCATTTCTCTCTGCATTTACTAAGCTATTGAAGCTTATGAGACTTTGCGCGTCTCCGTAGCCTGATCCTTGCTGTTTTCTACACCTGCCTGCTTGCTAGTGCGTCAGCTGACTGGACAGTGTCGCCACGTCAGCAGCAGCAAGGCTAGGAAGCTTCCTAGCAGTTTCTCATGGTATTAGAGTGGTACGTTACGTGGTTTCCATGCCGTATCTCGGACTCTGCTTTCGTCGGCAGTGTTCGGTGGTCCTTGACGGCTACACTGACAGCGACTGGGCTTGGAGCCCTGATGGGCGCAGTCGCACTGGCTACGTGTTTCTGCTCGGTGGTACCGCTTTGTCTTGGCGAAGCGGGAAGCAGGGCTGCATCGCACGTAGCTCGTCGGAGGCAGAGTACGTGGCTTTGGGTGCAGGAGCTGCTGAGGCAGTTTGGCTGCAGCGCCTGTTTCTTGAGCTTGGGCAGTCAGTACCCGCCATTGTGCTGCGTTGCGACAACCAGAGTGCTCTCGCCATTGCGGAGAACTCTGGCATTTTCCATGCTCGCACAAAGCACATTGCGGTTGAGCATCACTTCGTTCGTGATCTGGTGGAGCGACGCGTGATCTCCATCATGTGGGTTGGCACCGACTTGCAGCGAGCTGATTTCTTGTCGAAGGCACTTGCACGCGGAAAGTTCCTGGTGGCCATTCATTCTGTTGGGCTTCGCCCCGTGCGTGATAGTGGTTGAGTGTGGGATGTACGTTGCCGTCTTATCTGTCTGTGTCATTCACTATGTGGTTGCACCAGTGCTGCACGCGTATGGACATGCGTACCATCGGGTCATGGGGGAGTGTTGTGCTTTGTACCGTTCCTGTACAGTTTACTGTGACCACTCGGCCGTGTCCATACTCGTGCAGATCCCTGAGGCAGGCGGCCCTGGTGACATCGGCGCGACGACAGGCGGTGGACTACCCGTCTGGAGCTGACCGACCACTGTTGCAGAGCCCCAGATGTCACCGGGACTCCTTGCTGTGACTTCTACGTCTTGCAGGCGCCTTTCGGCGGACTGGGCATGAGTCCCATTTGCATGTTTTTGCATTACATACTCACTGTCAGTCGATGGATGCATGCATGTGACCAGTCGTTGCGTGCGTCTTTTGATTCTGCACGTCTAGGTTCAGACGGCGTAGGATTCTGACATGTGTGCGCAGAGTTACGGCCAAAACAGTGGCTTTGGGCCGGTTTTAGGACAGCTCTTGGACTGCCGCGTGCGACACCCGCCGTGCGCCGCGGCAGGTATTTATGCCCTGGACCTGTCATTTGTCATTTCTCTCTGCATTTACTAAGCTATTGAAGCTTATGAGACTTTGCGCGTCTCCCTAGCCTGATCCTTGCTGTTTTCTGCACCTGCCTGCTTGCTAGTGCGTCAGCTGACTGGACAGTGTCGCCACGTCAGCAGCAGCAAGGCTAGGAAGCTTCCTAGCAGTTTCTCATCTTCATGGTTGGTGGAACGGCGGTCTCATGGAAAAGTGGCAAACAGGGCTGCGTCGCTCGCAGCACTGCTGAGGCTGAGTATGTGGCACTTGGCGCAGGCACATGTGAGGCCGTTTGGCTGTGTCGTCTTCTCCAGCACTTGCGTGTTCCCATTCGTTGCATCACTCTCCGTTGTGACAATCAGAGCACCAAGGACATTGCTGAAACCAGTGGCATGCATCACTCACGCACCAAGCACATTAATGTGGAGCATCATTTTGTTCGTGATTGCATTGCTGCTGGCATTGTTCGACTTGCATGGGTGGACACACGATCTCAAAGAGCAGACTTTCTTACCAAGGCTCTGAGTTGTAACGTTTTCAAAAGTGCTGCTCACGCTGCTGGTCTCATCTGTCCCCATAACCCTGGTTGAATGTGTCTCCCCAGTCCTCTGTTACTGTGCGCTTGTGTGTGTGCGGGGTTGATTGCCTGCGGGTCATGGGGGAGTGTTGAAGTTCGTTGGTCACTCACACATTTCTTCCCTTTGTCTCCACCCCCGTGCACACACTTGTACAGATTGATTGACATGGCCTCACCTGGAGGGACGCCAAGCTATTCTACCATGGCTGACGTCTCGGGCGTGCTTCTTCCAGGAGTGTTGTTTGACACATCCGTGGCCATGACCTGACTCTTATTACTCGTGGGTTAGATGCTAGGGCCCGTACTCTTTGACTGCCGTGCCCTGCATCTTACTTGCCTTGAGTGTCTCATGGGGAGCTGCATTACCCGGGTGCTGATCCTTGGGGGCCACCCTGCCGGGTTTTACTCGTGCAGTGGTGAGTAGCCGCCGCTCGGCTTTATGCTGAGCGGTCGGGCTCGACCCCCGGGTGGCGGTGTGCATCCGCCAGGGCGTGATGCCCGAGGCGAGTGCACACTCACCGGTCACNGGGGGGGGGAGGGTTGGGAGGGGGTAAGAGAGAGTGATGGGTCCGCCAAGCTTACAAATGTCATAGGTCATGTCATCTGTTATGTTGCTCAAAAGACTACAGACAATGTCATGCACTCCTTGGTGCCGTTGGTGTTGTATGTGAGCTCTCTCTTCGGTGGATCTGTTAGCTGAGGCAACTCCACCAACATTGCATGCGTGTGTGCACACTGTTTGCCTTCTTCCCATTCTCTTTTAGGCCATGATGAAGGATAAGCCACAGTTGCACATGCATGGCACGACATACTATGACGCACTGCCTGTTCCCCAAAGGTCAAGAGCTTCGAAGGGTGGAAGGCAAGGTACTGTATAGGCAAGCGCGTTCGATGTGAAATGAGAAACTATGGAAGTATATGAACCACATCCTGTGACATCTGGTCTGGTTGAGGACAAAATAGCGAAACTAATCACACCGAAGTACATTGTTTTCCTTCCTTTTACACTCTCAAACTGCAAAAGCTGCACGAGGCACACAATGTACTTTCTCTCTTCAACTCCTGAAATCAGAGGGAAGGAGGGAGGGAGGCAGGGACAGAGGGAGGGAGAGTGAGGGAGGCAGGGAGGCAGGCAGAGAGGGAGGGAGGGAGGGAGGGAGGCCAG
>SZWC01018559.1:26806-43978 GCA_023375785.1 Penium margaritaceum
AGCTTGTTTATTCAAAATATTTTTAATTCATTGGATTCCCTAAAATAATGATATCATGATTTGAAATTGGGGAATCCATAAATCATCAAAATTTGCACACTTGTCTATTCATGAAAAAAAGCCAACCAATAACAATACATATCATTATCCAGAGAACGATGATATAATGAAGAGTGTATATGTGTTTTTGCTTCTGTGCATATGAATGTGTGTCTCACAGTGAAGATGTTGAGAGATGAAGAGAGAGATCCATAAAGACAGAAATAGACAGATACATGGAGAGAGAGAGAGAGAGAGAGAGAGAGAGAGAAAGAAACGTAAAAAGATAGGAAAACAAAAAGATCAAATGAGACATTGAGAGCCATAGAATGTGAAAGGAAATGATAATTATCGAGGGGAAAGGAAATGGAATGAGAAAGGAGGAAATAGGAGAAATGAATGAGAAGACTTTGATATGAATGGCCGTTTGTCAAAGAGGGATTAGAAATTTGTTTTTTTATTCAAATGAATCCATGAAAGGTATTTCACTTCCAACATATTACAAAAACGATTCAACAAATAAACACTAATCTCTATGAAAAAATAGTGTTTAATAAATCAGAACCCTTGATAAGTTTCTTAGGAACAATTAATGATACTATTCTAAGAAAAGAAAAAAGAAAATACAGGGAATACATTTGTAATCTCAAAATGAGAAAAATTCAGACTATCATACTCATAACAGGGAAACACAAAAAGTAATACAACACTTCTTTCATTTTAACCAATTAGCAAACACATCTTATGAACAAAAGAGGGTAACTTTCAAATTAATATAATACATTTTAAAACAAAAATCTAAGAAAAAAATTTATCAAGGTAAAATTATCTAAAAGATAAATAGATTCAGAAATGGAAATTGGAAAACTTACTCAAACCCTTTTGAGTCATTTTATCAGTTTTCGAGTGAAATATCACGTTGATAACTAGAAACCGTCATGGTTCTACTTGGTCATCATCATAATAAAGAATGAAAGACGTGACTACAGCTCTACTAATATAGAAACATTAACTATAAAAATCAATCAAATTTCATGAATTTTATTCATTAGTAATAAGATAAACTTGTTGAATTGTTTATTCTAGTATGAAATCAAGAGTTCCCCCATTTTTCTCGTGTTAGATTGACCTAATCTATGTTTTATATTTAAATATAGACAGGTGTTGATGTTTGATTTGTAGAAAGCAAGCATTGCATATGTCGTATGAGAAAATTTCATGCTCTTAATTTACATTTCTACTACATTATAAAACTTCATGCACTTTTTTCTCATGATTAAGGCATTCAACATCAATGTATGCTTTTTTGAAAGGTAAGCCTTAACTTCTTGTCAACCAAATAGATTCCTTGAACATATGATTTTTATGCTGAACGGTTCACAGAAGCTTGTAACATGTAATGTAGAATAATTAATTCATTTATGTTGACACATAAGTATCTTTCATGGTAATGTGTGGGAGCTTAAAAATAGATCATTTGCATGGAAATCAAATTTCTCACTTCTATTCGGGTGTTAACGCTTACGAATCATTCAACACGTCATCCACATGGTTGAATAATGAATGTGTGCATAGTAAGTTTCTCCACATGGTTTTTCACGTGAATTCTATCTTTTTTAGGTTTACCATTACAATGAAATAATGAACCATATTGTTTATCATGATTTAAAACAAACCCTCAAATAACTCCTATGGGACATTGTTTCAGTGCTAAATTAAACAAATTATTACCATTCTCACTCATGTGCGTGAGCTAGAGAACCATTCAAAGCTCCTCCCTCATTATTTGAAGTTGATTTTGGTCACTTTTGCTGCTTATCATGATTCTAAAATTTTTGTACATTTATGCCAACGAATTGTGTTCACATTTCAACTAACCATAATATTTTATCATGTTTGAAATTTAAGCAAACTATGAGAACAAAGGTCCCAATGTTAATTTCTTCAATAATATACAATGAAAAACAAGGCACTTCTTTCTTTGCATTTGAATCTGAAAAGAAATCCGATAACAACCATCCAGCATCGTTAATTGTGAAAGATGGGCATTGTTGAACTATGTACGACCTAGGGAATTATGCCTTATGTGGATAGTCTCATAAACAATGATGTTCGAGGACATGGACATGTTGGAAAGAGGACATTTCTTTGTTTGTATGTACAATTGTGGATCGAACAAAAACTTTTGATGTATTGACTAGTACATTCAAGTTACATCCTTATACTTAAACAGTATGAATCTTATGTATCTAGATAGATTTGGTTTCTAAGTATCTCATGAAATACATGTTTTTAACAAAACCTACAGATTTAATTGCACACATGAGTATATGGACGAAATTCATGAAACTTAGAGGACTTGAAAAGTGGCACGTTTTCAACTCTAACCGTGTATACGGTAATCCCATGTCAAAGTTGGTTTTAAAGAGACAAACACGTATTTCCCTTGGCATTATTTGAGAATTTTGGGCATAATATGCATGCGATAACGTGTACTTCATGAATGGAAGGTAGTAAGACCATTCATTGATTCTGTCATGTCCTTGTTTATGCTCATTGCAAACGTTGGTTAGAAAACACCATCAAAAGACGTTTTTATGTTATGTGCACACGTTTGAAACAAGTCAAAATGAGCTATAGTATGAGGGTAGCATGAGCATCATTTAGAATGACATACTTTTCAAGGTAACTTATGATGTTAAGCTTCATTCACAATATCACGTTTTTGTTGTGATTTACCTTTTTTTTAGATCCGAGTTTGGAAAAAACTCATTTCCTTTACAACATCTAAGGTACCCATGGAGGCCGTTTGAGGAAATTACCCTTCAGCTTCCTGCTCAAGGGTGGGTTGTTAACGTGGTATTACAACCTCTTACAACTTCTTCTGGAATGGTAGTTACTTATGACCCTTCATAATCCAAGCGACTCTTTAGTTAGCCTTGGTCCTTATCTATCCACCTAAGTGGATATGCAACTAACTGTAACCTCCACGACAAGAGCCTCAAAAGAGGATACCCCCAAATGGTTCACGAAGGGGCTCATCTAAATGAATTGAACATGCCTTTGCAAGCCTTCCGTCATCATGAGATTCCTCTTGATGCCTCTAAAGTCTCCCACTAAAACACTTAGCCTTGCACATTATAAGTTATTTCCTTAGGATGCACCCCCTACAATGGCATGCAACTTTAAATCGTGAAAGTTAATATCCATACAAGTAGCATGAGCATCATTTATATAGACATACTTTCAAATATAGCTTATGCTGTTAAGCTTCATTCACAATATCACGGTTTTGTTGTGATTTACCCTTTTTTATAGCCGAGTTTGAAAAAAAATCATCTCCTTTACAACATCTAAGGTACTAATGGAGGCCCTTTGAGAAAATGACCCTTCAGCTTCCTGCTCAAGGGTGGGTTGTTAACGTGGTATTACAACCTCGTACAGCTTCTTCTAGAATAGTAGCTACTTATGACCCTTCATAATCCAAGCTACTCTTAAGTTAGTCTTTCTCGTTATGTTTCCACCTAAGTGAATATGCAACTAACTGTAACCTCCACGGCAAGAGCCTCAAAAGAGGATCCCCCCCAATATTTCACAAAGGGGCTCAGCTAAATGAATTGAACATGCCTTTACATGCCTTCTGTCATCATGAGATTCCTTTTGATGCCTCTAAAGTATGCCACTACAATACTCAACCTTGAACATTGCAAGCTTTTTCCTCAGGACGCACCACCTACAATCGCATGCACCTTTTTTTCGTGAAAGTTTGTATGCATACAAGTATTCAGGTTGAAGTCCACGCCTGTTGTGACACCTCTAAAGGTGTTTGAAGGAAATCTTCATGTACTAATTCTTCTTTTGTACATTACTTATATTTATTTCATATTCTCTTATCCACACCTAACCCCTGAATTGTCACTCTACATTCACCCACCTATCGTTTTTTAATTTGGATGGGTTTTCATTTTTTCATCTTGAAAAAATCTTTATGTTATCACATCAAAAGTTATGGAGTACCTTCCACCCGGGTATTGATCCAAAAACAAAATCTTTTAACATATGAAGGAAGTGCTTGTGAGAGTGTAAGCACTGTTGAAATAAACCTAGTTTCAATGTTCGATTTTGGCTAGAATGCAACACGTGGTGCAATTTATGTACCTTATATGGGAAAAAGATCCTCTGAAATGGAGGGAGGTGAGGCTCAAATCCTTGAATTTTGAACCATCTATGCTATCCTTGGAGGCCCTTAAAGGCTGTGACCCTTGAGATTCCTGTTGAAAGGTAGTTGGCCAACCTCCTAATTCAACCTCTCGCAACCTTTTGGTGACACTTCAGCTACCATCGCACCTTCTACCTTAAGAGGCTCTTCTGTTGCTAGCCACCTTTCATCTTCAAGGTCACTCTTCAGTTGGCGAGGGTGGTTATGTAGCCACCCATTTGTTTATGCAACTACTTATATCTTCCCAAGCGAAAGTGTGCAAAGAGGCCCTTCATGGACAACTTAAGGTGCTCAGACCATTGAGTCCATTTATACTTTGACACGCCTTCATTCATCATCACATTCCTTCTCATGCCTGAAGAATCTACCTCTTCAACCCTCAACCTCTGACACAACAAGCGATTAGCATAGGTCGCACCTCCTACCAAGGCGTGCGCCTTCTTTTGTGCAAGCTTGTGGCCATGTAATAAGTGTGCAATAGGGCTGTTTTCATATACTTTGTTTCAAGGCATCCAAGGTAGATGCCCTACGGGTCTACAAGTCTACACTTCTGGCTACATCCTTGTAGCTCGTTCTCAAAACTCTTCATGAAATTTTCCATGTGATGTAAAAATTCTTGTAAATATTTTATGTTCCTCCGTGCATGCCTTGGCCTTCCAGATTTGAGACTAGATTCAACCACCCACCTACAATAAATCTTGACAAGCACAAAGAAATTGTCTTAATCATTCACCTTAGTTGTATTATGGCCCCTAGATTGGGTTGACCTTTGTTCATGTTCTATTAGATAATCTTGCACGTACTCTGAAATGAAAGAAAAAGACTCAAAACTATATCCAAAAAGATGGAAGGTTTTTTTCCATGTTTTTAAGTGTACTTTGCCTATGGCCATTAGGACGTTCCATGAAATATGTAACATGGATTTTTGTCCATGTTTGGAAACATGGACCAACCAGCTGAAGATCATGAAGATACTCGGCTTCAGGCACATCATCAAGCTTAAGCTCTTTAAGGTGTTTTGGCGGTCAAAGAAGATTGATTTTGAACAAAATGTTATTTCTCATTATCAAGACCTGTACACATTTATTTTTCAAACATGATTCCTTCTTTAGTAGAATGTAAATTCTGACTTTTAGAATAAACATTAAGGTCAAATGATTTGATCATTGAAATGTTTTTTTGATGATTCACGTTGAATATCTCACATTAGGCTCAAAGAAGTAGTAAATCATCTGAAATATCCAAAAAACGATAACTTTTTAGTGGTGCCCTTATCTTTATTCATCATTCTTAAGAGTAGTATGCATGACATAATATGAGCGTACTATTGGAAGTGCTACTATTTTATGTACAATAATCTCCTCCTATGAGCAGCATTCACATGGGAGAAACGTTATAACAATATATTCATAGCATGTTCAGAGATTTTTCCTTTTGTAATGCATTTTTAGTATGAATAAAAGTCTACAATCATATGTGACAAAACATCACTACAATTCTTGAAGAATGCCAAATTATGTTTCTAGATAAATATGACATAATGTGCACACTATGACAGAAGGCAAGTTTAAATTTCTCGTTGGAAAAACCCTAACTTTGCCTCGCCATGTACTAATTGCAAAAAACAAATGTCTTCAAGATGCACAGAACTTCATGGAAATCTATCTCTGTGTGGAAAATATTCTTTAAAAGTTATAAAATAATCAAATATTCAACATTAATATTAAACATTTTTCTCCATAGAGAATATGGCGATTTTCATTCATTTTATAATAACATATGCATGTGAAAAATGTCTATACAGAATATTTGAGCCTGTCTTCAATTGTTCATGTAATCATGAATGGTTTGGGTATCTTTCTACTTGAGTGACACCTATCTTCATGTTTGTGCGGTGCATGAACGACTTGGTTCCATGCTACAGGGACTATTGAGCTTAGAGAGCAACTATAAATGCACTAAAAAGCTTGAACTAGGAGAATTCATGGACATCATGACCGTACTTGATCACAAGTATAGTGTAAGAGACACCACAGCAAACACACCTGAGCTAATGACCAACTTTGGACTCTTACGCCTAGTCATATCTCTTTGCGATTAGGTCGGAAACATCTATCAAGGCAACAATCGAGCTTAAGTCTTACACATAATGTGACAAAGTGTCTCCAGAGTCTTTGCCTCAAGTGATATCGGGAGCTGGGGGAGTGTCTTCTTGTTGAATACATACAGAAAGCTTGGTGATAATTGAGTATTTGAATGAGGAGTACTTGGTGAAACACCTTTTACAATAGGCTACAGGCGAGTTCAAAATTTTCCAGATTTGTAGAAGCTTCAGGCTAAAGGCTGCCTTGTTGTGCGTGTAACACACTATTTTGCAGCTCTAGGATCCATCCCCCCATGGACCTAGATGCCAGGATGAATTCTTTCCTATATAAATGAAAAGAATATCCATTGTCGGATTGGGGAATTCTTGCAGGCTCCTCTGATTTGGATATTAACTACGTCAGCTTGACCAAAAGAATAGGCACAATTTTTGTCACTTTTAACATTGCACCTTGATTGGTACGTCAAAGTGTTTAGTTATTGTTTGTGAAGAAATTGCTGACATCGGGTGTTTCCCAAAGGGTTTCAAGGTCTTAACAAATTTCTACTACTTCCCTTTTGTCGAAAAGTTTTAGAAGAGGCTTGTCCTTGCTCGCGAGCTTGATATCAACAAGCTTGTCCTCAGTAGACACAATTGAGTCTACTTATGGGTAGTTTAGGGCTTCAGGAGGTTGCTGCCGTGCTTTTTTTCCCACTTGTGCCATGAGAAAGGTTGTCGGCGTCTTTGGTTGTCGTCTTCAAATTTCAGTGACTTTTGCTAAAAGAAAACACGTAGGGGTTTTTACGGCATATGCTACATGGAGGGGCGATCTAGTTGATTTGCACTTTCATTGGAAGCTTCTCCACTAATTTTTGCTTGGTGAAGAAGTTGTTGGCAAAGAAGGAAAATATATCATTCCCTCCCCCTCACGTGTAGCGGCTATTGTAAAGGTATAAAAGGCTATTTGATTCTTGCTGATGCAATTCTTACTGTCCCTTGTGTGAATTCAATGCTACACTATTTCATTTGTTATCAACGCAATTGTGGCTTCAAGAGCTAGATTCAGGGTCGTGCCACTCGTCTTTTGCACTATAGGAAATTCCTCCACTGCTGTTTCATTACTTTTCCAATGAGGTATGACCTCCTCCTCTAGACGTCCGTCCTTTTCTTATCAAAAATTACGTTCTTTTGCTTGTTTGGTAGCTAGGTTTTGTCTAAAATTCAAGGGGTGTTTGCGAGCGAACTTAGGAGGCACAAGCTCACTTGCCCCCTTTTTGGCAACCTCGGTCGCCACTTTGTGGGTGAGTGTGTTTGATTGCTTCTTGTCTAAACCAAGGGCAGGCAGCCTTGTTGCTGAGTCAATCGTTACGGCAAGCCTACTGCCTGTTACCGCCCCGGCCACTCCTAAAAATCCCCCCCTTGCTTTTGCCACATGTTATCCGTTGCAAAACCCAACTTCGCTTGCCTACTAGGATCGAATCTCCACTTGCTCCCTCTTTTCGTGCAAAAGCCTCTCGAGACCCCTTTTTTACTTTGTTTTCTTGGTCCACACTGCCAAAGTTTTACTCTTTTTAATGACTGAACTGGTTCCTCTGAAGAGCAGATTTATAGAAACTTTTGATACTGAGGTAGGTATATTATCAAAGTAGGGGACTGAAGTGGTTGGTTAAAGATATTGGTTGTCTAGGAGAAAAAACAATCTTTGGTAGTTGGCTCATGAGGGAGAATGCACTTGAACGTTTTTATGTCACACTCACATTGAGTTTGACAGATTATGTCAATATTCAAAGAACTCGAACTCATGCTAGGGACATTTTGTATTGTAGATGAATTCCCTTGATGGCTCGGGGTCTCTGCTGCTTGCCCCACAAAACTATGCCATGCTCCATGATGTACGATCCTTTGTTTTTGGGTGTGTTGAGATCTTTGATGGAATTGCTACGTCTCTTACACGTCGCCTTTCTTCACGAAATACTAAGATTGGACACTACGCGTAAGTTCACATTGCTCCATGCACCTGTGAAAACCTCTTTTGGGAGAATTTTAGTCAAGAAATCTGCAATTTGCGCTATTCTTGGAAAGCACTTAAGGATGATTGCTCGGTCGATCACCTTTGGGAAAATCCATTTGCGAAAGATGTCAATATGCTTTGTTTGTTCTCAGAACTTTGTGGAGTTTGCGATGTTGATGGCTGTTTTGTTTTTTATGTAAACTATTGTTGGACCATATTCCGAAGAACTTATGATGTGAAGAATGTTCCACAAGTAGGTGACCTTCTTAGATACAATTATCGTTGCAACAAACTTAAATTTAGCTTAAATGAGTGTGATGATGTTTTGTCTCCTACTTGACAATGAAAAAGTAGTTCTGGCAAGGAGACAGCTAAATCTTATGGTGGTACTACAATCCTTCTCTACACTACCAAAACCTCTGTCCATATAGTAGCTCAGTTACATGTTGTTTGACGAGCCAAAGACCAACCCTTTGTGAGCCATAGACTGGAAGTATCGGAGTGCACGAGATAATTCCTTGCAAGCCCTTTCATTGCATGTCTTTGTCCCACATGCCAAGTTGCTCACCGTAAAATGTAGGTCTGGTCTAGTGTTGCTTACAACGTCAATGAGAGAACAAACTCTCCTTCGAAAGTAAGTCTCACTACTTCCCCTGGGTCTTAGATGGATCAACTATTGCTATGGTACGGGATTCGAAAGGTATCAATAAGGAAAGTTCAATCAATCAAACACTTTGGTTGCGTAAGATTGTTAAGATAGCATGAGTGTGCGTTTAGAGCAGATTTGTATGATGTTCATGTTGAGGTTGTACACAAATTTCCGCATCATGGTCATATTCACATCTTGTGCCATTATACGAGCAGTTGCATGGATGAAGTTTTGCGATGGGCGAATGATGAAGATATTGTTGACATATAGAAGGACGTAATAGAGTAGACGCTTCTCTTGTGCCAAAAATGGAAGGAACAAGCAGTCGTCGTAGGCTGATGGATTTAAGTTGAATGACCTTAGAAGATTTTACCGCTTCTGGTACCAGAGAAGAGGACTCTGCTTTAATCCCTACAATCTCTTTACAAGCTTGCACACGCGTTTGCTGCCATTGTCATAACCTTCCTCCTCTTTGATGTAGAGTTCTGTGTCCAGGTATCCATGCAGAAAGACGTTCTTGATGTCAAGCTGCTACACCTTATAGTCATTGATTGCTAAAATGACGTTCATGATAAGCGTGATGGTAAAGCAATTGACAAATGCGTAGGTTTGAGGGAAATCCTTTCTTTTCACCTAAGAGAAGCCCTCAAGAACCAAGCACGCTTGGAATTGTTTGATGCTGCCATCTGCCTTCATCTTCACCATGAACACCCAATTCACACCAACTGGCCTTGAGCCAAATGGAAGCTCTGTTTGCTCAAGATCCCTACTTCATGAAGTTGTTTTTTTTTCTACATCTAACGGTGCTTTTCAAACTCTTACAAATTTCCGTAACACTACTTCCTTGAGAGACTTTGACTCGGTCAGTAGTCCAGATAAGGTCTTGGAAAAGAGAGTTTTCAGATGTGTTGTTGTGAAGTCAACATGTACTTCATCATCCCTAGCATACATCATGCATGCTGTAATCACCATGTTACATTTTTCTTCGCACTCCTTATGCTATTCTACCATGTGCTAGTATAAAAGACAAGTCAAATACTTTTTCTTTACTATGGCATCATGTTTCTTCAGCCTCATCGCCTCTACACCATCGTGCAGCGCTAGGAGATGGCGTTTTCCATGGTGTACCACAACCGCCTCTTGATCAGTGGTGATGCGTTCGTCGTGGCTAGCCATAAGGAGCAAACTTGAACGCACCACCTCTTCACTCGCTTGATCCACATCCATCATTGGATCATAGTGTGCTGCTTTGCTTTGGATTCATTCCACAAATGAGTCTTAGAATGATTGGGGGAGGTCTGGTGCGGTCGAGAGCTAGGCTTCCCATTATTGAAGTGTCAGATGCTTGAAGAAAAGAGCATCATAACAAGTGATGATACGTTGTCTGTCGATGTCGTAGAAGTTCCAACATTTCGTGTTGGGGATTCATTCAACAAACATGCCCCAAGTTGTTTTGTCTACAAGATTTCCGTGACGTTCCTTTAAGAAGAGAAGAAGGGCCATGGAGTACAATTTCCGGGGCATGGTGATGTGTGGCATGAAGTCATGCTATGCCTGAAATGGAGTTTTGTCTAGCAAGGCCATGTGAAGTACACAATTTTGCACCTTAATTGTTTACCTGAAAGCATACGGCCACAAGGAGTTGTCCAGCCACGCTCTTAACAACATGGATTTGAATGTCTCGTGAGCAATGCAATTTGCCCTTTCCGCGACACCATTATTCTACAGGGTATATGGTGCCGAGAACTGTTGCACGATGCCCATGTATTGAAGTTGTGACGTGAATTGTGTGCCTTGTACTTGCAAGCATTGTCACTACGTAGGACTTGGAGCTTCTTATTGCTTTGCGTCTCTGGCATTGCCAGCCATTTTGGAAGTGGGTCCGTTCTATATGTCTGGTTTGAAAAGGGTAACTCAAAAGAAGATGTGTTGCATCATCCACAAAGATGAGGAAGCAACAGTTTCCACCATAAACTATTATTGAGGGGAGCAATCTGCACATGTCGGTGTGAACAAGTTTTAGCTTCTGGGTGAGGTCGCACTTGCTTGCTAGAGGATACATTTGTTGCGGAAACTTGGAAAAAATGCATTCCTCACAAGGATGAGTTTTGCCTTGGCCACTTTTCATGATGTTTAGGCCGTTGACATAGCCCTTCTTCACCATGGATTCTTCCAACTGATTGGTGAGGTAACCAAGCTTCTTGTGCCACATTATAGCGTATGCACTTGCTAAATGGTGTAGACTTGCTACTACACATGGGAAATCCATCTCATCTTGTGCTAGTGCGCTGATGTCCACCTTAATCATACCATGAGGAAGGAGTTGACCTTGTACAAAGGTTTTTTCTTGATGAATTTTCAGCGTGACATGCTTGTCACTACTTAAGACGTGAGATCCTCTGTACATCAGTTAGCAGACAGAGGAGGTTAACGGTAATGTCAAGTTTGTAGAGGACGTTGCAAAACTTGACTTTTGCTCAATCATACCCAGTCACGCTCATCATGCCCTTGGCAAGCACAAGCACGTGCTTCTTGTTGGCGATTGTTACATATCTCTGATAAGAAGGCACATAGTCGTGGAGACAGGCTTCATGATACATAGTGTGCAAGGTACACCCTCAGTCTAGGTATGAAACATATAGGGAGCAAGCCAACTTGCCGCTCCGACTAACTCTCATTTGGAACATAAATGAAGTGTAGTCAAAATGATTCCCTTTGCCCTCCTCCTTTGCCTTCTTGTCAGACTCTTGACTTCGCTTTTTACTCTTTTCTCCTCCACTGTCTTTCTTCTCTTCCCCATCTTTCTTTCCCTAGAATTTGCTCTTCATCCTTTCTTTCTCCTCATCGCACATTTCTTGGAGCAACTTTTCTTCACGTGCCCTTTATTTTTGAAATAATGACATGTGATATTAGGGCGTAATTTGGTCAGCTAGCATGTGGCATAACATAACATGTGATTGCGTTTCGGAGGGAGCGTGTCAACTGCAGGTAGTACGCTTACTTCATCATTACATGGCTGTTTGACATGGAAAGAGATGTGCTCTTCTCTTCCTAATTCAGGTAGGCTAAATTGTTGAAAATTCTTGCATTTGTGCTTACAAGTTGGTGATTTTGCTCCTTTATTAAGAGCATCTTGCAGACGTATGCCTTTATGAATTCTCCTTCAAGCTTGAGCTTGATAACTTTCTTCATGCCATCCGAGTCCCCAATGAGGCCGTTTAGTAGGAAGGTCAAGAAGATTGGCTCAGAGATGGGTGCATCTTAGATAGTAAGCTGGTCATGAATCAATTTTTATTTGCTGATGTAGCTCTCAATGTCACAAAAGTTAATGAGAGTTATATGGAAGAGCTCCATTAAGAGGTGAGACTTGAAAGTGGAGTCGCATAACATGTGGGTCCATAACAGATAAGACCATACATGTTTGGCTAGCTCAGTTGTTACCTCGTACATGTGAATGACTTGATGAATGCAGGGACATGACTAGTTTTCAAACAGCATGTATGCAGCTTGCGTGAGTTAATTGAAATCTGAGGGGATACGTGGTGGATATGATGGGGAAGGAGGAACGTAGTAGCCAGTGTAGAACTTCTAAATGCTTTGAATCTAGTTCACTTGTTTGAACTTGTGGACCAAGTGTGGGAAGTTATCGCCATCAAACTGGTTGATCTTAATCTTGTGCAGATTTAGAAAGGTTACGATTGTTGGCACAATGTCCTCTACTCCCTGGTACCCAACTCCCTGTGTTAGACTTGTTGGGTTAGTTGTGTGAGACTGATGCACATTTGAAAAACAGGATGCATTATTGGATGTGGTTGCTCCATACATGTCTCAGGCAAAGGTGCTTGAGAAGATGGCTAAAATGGTGTCATTGTTGGTACGCACAATGGAACCAGTGGCTTTTGGGCTCAAAACAATGAGTGCTGCAATGGACTTAGCTAAGGTAGATGTGCCAATGATGCTTGGGAAGCTTGCTCGACATGATCAAACTATGAGTGCTGCAATGGTTGTTTTTTGTGTTGTTGTAGTTGTAGTTGTTGTTGTAGCTGACTCTGCTATTAAAGCCATTCCATCTACTAGTAAAGCTCATTATCCTAAGCATCACATGTGAGCTTCTCCTACTGGCGTAGTAGCCCTTATGCACCAAGTTGTTGCGTGAATGCCATGATCTCTTAATCTTGAGGCTGGCGCATAGCTGCTTCTTCCTGCGCCATTTGTTTCTTTTCATGTGCCACGCGTTGCGCTTCTTTTGCCTTTTGTTCTCCTTACTCTACCACTTGTCTATCGTGATCATGCCCCATGTGCAAACCATGTATGGCATATTCTTCATTAAGAGGTGGAGAATTTGCACCGAAAATCTCCATCTCCATGTTGCTCATGTAGTCCACTATGCCTCTGATGTTTAAAGGGTAGATCCCATCTTCGTTACTTGAAGACGTCAGCGACTTGCTAGCAATGACGACTTGACACCACAACTTCTCAAACACATCACTAGCTAAAACTCAAACTATAGATGTTCTCAGCACTAAACTCACTCTGATACCTTGTTGATGTTTGTGTGGTGTACCAAGGGCTAGGATCCTTGCTCTTTAGACCATTATATTTTGGAAGAAACTATAAAAAGAGCAAAAATCTTGAATAAGGAGAATGCTTGAACTTTATTATAGTAGTTGATCACAAGTATAGTATAAGAGAGAGTACAACTAACACAGCTCAGCTAGAGACTAATTGTCGAATCTGACGCGTAGACACAAATCTAGCCCATATGTGGTCAATGTCTAGCAAGATCGATCCAGCAATCTTGCTTGAGTCGTAGATGTAGTCTGACCTCATTTTTGAGGTAATTAGGCCTTCAGGTAGTCATGGGCATCCTCCAGCCTCGACTGGCAAACTGTTCTGAGGCTTACTAAGATGTGGAGAAGAGTGTTCATAAAGACTTGGCCTCTAATGATGTCTGTAACTGGTTGAGGCTACTATGGTTGACTGTAGGTGGAAATCTTGTTGATGACTCAATTGTTGAATGAGGACTGCCAGGCTTGCCACCTTTTTAGTAGGCTACTTGCAATTTGACATGTGCCCAGACTGGTAGAAGCTTCAGGCTTTTTGTCGGAAGATTCCATGCTTCGGAACCCTCCAGTGTGCAGTAGCCCCTCAAATAGTTCCTTCTACTGAGTAGTGCATTACTGTGCTGATGTATAGCCATCTTTGCTTCTGTCATTGCATGTGGCTAATGACTCGTGCATGCACGCTATGATGTAGTGATGTGTCGTGCATGCATGCATTGTTGTAGAGCGGTCCCCACTCTACACCTTGCATGTTGTTGTTGGGTCGCGCAGATGTACTAGCCGATGGAGCGCGTTCCACACTGCCCTATCAAGTGTAAACCCATCCTGACTAGACTTAGCCCAGAACCCAACAGTGCGTAGTCGCACTACACGACTGTTGACTAGTCTGGGTTTACAGTTATGCATAACCCTACTGAGCATTCAGCACACAGTATTTTACAGCTTTAGGGTCCATTCCCTCCATGGAACGTATAGCTTGAGGGTACATTTGGCCATGCAAAGGGAGAAAATCATTGTCGTTGAAACCGAGAACGTTTGGGATAAAATTCCCTAACTCCTTGTAGGCTCCTCACATTCCAAAACTGATTGCGCTAGCTTGACTTAAAAAAAAGGTGCAATTATTGTCACCTCTAACAAGCTTAACTCTTTAGTGTGAGGCATGCTGACTCTTTATGGTGTAAGAGATGACTCATTGAAAAAAAAAATTCATGATGGAAGAATATCAAAATCAAAAGCAAGGTTTTTCCGGAAGTTTTGAGTGCATAACTACCATAAGGATTCTTTGTTACAAAGAAACAAGAACTTTCAAAGAAATTAAAGGAGATTGATATTTGATATAAGTCATGGCTGAAGTATGTGTGAAATGTTAATTGATTATAAAACACATTTCATGGATGCTTTACGAAAAAATAGTTTTTTAATCAAGAGACAATATCCGTACCTCATTTTACGGTACATCACATTAAGATGCCAAAATCTCATCCCAATGGATCCCATGGTCTCGAATATTTGAACGTATTTTGGCTGTATGTGGTATAGAGGGTGTATGTGTTCGGGGGGTCATGAGGGTATAAAAAAAAAATCAGATGAAAGAATGTTCTTAAAAAACCGGAACTTGTGTGAAAATCCACCATAGTATAGTCAAGTATGGAAAATCCCAATACAATTATGATGAAATCCCTACCTCAACCGAAAAAAATTGAATTAATCTAAAGTTTTGTGTTGAGTTCAGGATGGAAACAAAGCATTTTTTAGGATTGTCTCTTTCAGATTCTTGTCTTTGCGCCATTGTGATGTGTGAATAGTATTTTTGTACGATACCATAGGCGGTGAAATGGCTGATATACTCGCGCTAGCGTCAACATAAGCCTGAGATATCTGCGAGTCAAATATTAACCGTGCCATATCCAAATATCCAAAAAAACTACGCCGTGCCCATTTCATGGCCATGCCCGATCGGCGATGCAACTTGCCAATCGAGCGAAGTGAGGGGGGTGATGTGTCACTCACCTCGTCGGGAGAATCATGATCGAGCGATGAGCCTTTTGTTTTTTTGGACTCGCAAACCCCCCGTCACGGATTTAGAGTTATCTATGTTTGTGTGGGCATAGCCCGCGCAAAAGTAATACCCTACATCCACAAATGGCGGTCTGTAAGTCCAAAAAAAAACAAAAGGCTCATCGCTCAATGGGGATTGAACGAAAACACCTTTTTTGATTTGTTTTTTCCCGAAGAATAACACACTACACTACATGTAAATTGCTTTCAAACCCTACCCCAATCTACAATCGGGGTTTTAGGGTTCTGTTTTTGCGCGGGCTCTTGCTGGGCCTCGCGGTAGCGGGGCCCACAGGTTTCCTTTCAGCGCATGGGGTGTTTCGGACCCCCCATTGGAAAACCTCGCAAACCTTGTGAAAAAAACACAAACTCCTCTATTGAGGGGTTTGTGATTTTTCTTTCATATGTGACGATGTCAGCATCCTGTGGCTGGATGGCATGCTGCGTCGACATAGTGTATACAGTTGGATAATGCAGTGTTTTTTGCATGCTCGCTGGGTATGGCGGCAATAAAGAAGCAAGAAACCCAGAATTGGATATGGTGAGTATAAAGTACGAAGTGTGGATACTACGATGAACATCGGGAATTCTGTGGGTATATGGTCACTACGCCTTATCTTAGGAGGGGTACCGTTTACATCGTTTCTTTGTTAAAAGACGCAGTTGAAAGATCGTGCGCTTGCGCTCCGTTCACGCCTCGTTGCGGCAGTGTGACACGTACGCGTGAGTCAGCTCCCGTTGGACTAGTGGGTCGTGAGCGTGGGCCCCACCAGAGTGTCTGCCAGAAGCCGCATGCAGGAGGCAGTTGCACCGTTTCGTGGAAAAGTGGCGTGGCGAGCAGGACGAGAGGCATGCCGCCTCCAATGATAGCCTTTCCCGCGTGAACATCTGAAGCAAGCAGAGGGTAACGCAGATGCCCGTAGCGTAGCTGAGAGAGTTCAACACTCTCTCCACGTGGCAGGCCCATGGCGAGTGCGTGCCGGGGAGGCCGGCGCAGCCGACGCGGTCACTGACGCTCGCCTACCTCCACCTGCGCGACTGCGGGTTGTCGAATGCGAATGCTGGTGCGGGAGATGGACGCATCTTCAACAGCTGGCTCGCGTGCCGAAGATGCGAACGGCGCAAACATAGCACACGCAGCGGACGCAGCGGAAGGGGCGGAGAGCAAGGGCGGAGGGCTCAGCTTGTGTGGCCTGTCGCGTCCGCAGTGGCGCCGCTTCTTCCGCTCCTACCAGCTTAGCCTCAGGTCACCAGGTTCGTGATACGCTGCCCAAGGGGAAACGGCAACCTGGCCTTCTGCGGCGAACTGCTGTGGTAGCCTGCTGCGGCAGCTGGCTGTAACGGCCTGCTGCTGCAACAGTTGAGCGTAGACGACGAGGGAGCACCTCACTCGGGCAGTCACGGCGGTGGGCAAGTATGGCAAAGCAGTGCGTGTGCGCAAGAGCTATGGCTTCGCTGTGTGGGACGAACAGTGAAGCCCCAAGCCATGTGGCTCTATTGTGCTACTGCACGGCAAACATGCGCATGCTGCCTCACAGCCATCCCCCCCCC
>SZWC01018559.1:45181-56178 GCA_023375785.1 Penium margaritaceum
GGGACCTGTACTAAGTGGCACACACGAAGTGGCACATGTAGAGATGGGGCCGATTACAACCTAACCTAATCGAAAGGTCGACTTCGGGTCTGTTTCGATTTCCCCTCTGGAAACCGATTTCATTTATGAAACCAGTTTCTCCCTCGTACAATGTGAGAGAGAAATCCGATTTTTTCGGTTTTCCAGCTTTTCCGATTAGGTTTCGGTTTCACCTCAGAGGGGAAAACCTAGGTGTAAAAAAAAACCGAAATTGAAATCGGAAAACTGTATTGAGGTTTCGGTTTGAATCTGAAACCGTGTTTTTCCACCTCTAGGCACGTCAATTTTTTTATTATTATTATTTTTTTAAAATTTAAATGTGGTTAATAAGAAACCAAGAAGAACGCCGCCCCTGACCGGCACATCTGCGGGGTATAAGGGACGCCGCCACCAACGGTACATGAACGGTGGAAAAGAAAAGCAGCTAAGTACCGGCAAAGACCGGTTCAAAGGCACAAAGATCTGACAAAGAGAGGGCACTCGGCAAACCCAGTCCATACGCCAATGGAAGAACATCCTCCTCAGACCGAGGGTCTGCAGCTGCACAATGAACAACGCCGTGGAACCGTATCGCAACACACTAGCTGCGAATGACCGCAATGGAGACCCCGCTGAGCAAGGGCAGAGACCGCCCGCTAGGCCCAACGCTCGAAGACCTCCTCCGAGCAGCGGCTCGGCCCCCGTGCCAGGCAAACCCTGGCGAGGCGAGCCAGAAAGGACCAAAAGTGGTCACCGAGGCCCCTAAGAGTCTCCCAGGTCAGAGGACGCCGACCGCTCCCCTCCACCGCAGAGTATAGGCTCACCTTGGCCTTCTCTGCCGCAACGACTGCCAAGCCAAGCCCCGTGGCACGGACCCCATGGGGGTTCACGGTGGTGACATCCAGCACCCACATGAGGCCTGACTCGGGGTCAGTCAGCTTCAGATCCGACCGAGGCTCGCCCGCACCACCCGCCTGCAGGCCCCCTGTGCCTCCACTCTAACCGTGTGAAGAAGATTGTGCTCTCGAAAGACAGCTGCTAGCTCATCCCGAATGGCGTTGTGGACGCGCTGGATCGCGCCTCCACTCCGCCGCCTGGTAACTGTTGCCGGGTCAAGGCCGTCCACCCTCGCGAGCAGCAAGTGTGGAAGAGGAGACCCAGCCAGAGCTGAGCGTGAAGGCGATAGTCCGATGGGGAGAGGTACGCACGGTCACGCGGGCCAGACGGGGTGGCCTGCAGCCAGAGAGCGCTGCCCCTCGTCACCGTCGCCCAGCACCGCTGGTGGGCGTGACGCACACAGCCGCTGCGTGAGATGCACGGACGCCCCCCCCTCGGCACAGCCGCAGGGACGCCGGTGCAGCTCCCCAACCTCCGCAATCCATCCCTCCCGCCGAAGAGAGTACCGCAGCCGACACATACTTTGATACAAGCCTGCGAAAGAACTCTGCTGCAAGGTCTCCACAGAAGGCAGGGCCTGAAAGACAGGCAGAGGTAGCTCCTCCTGCACCAAGCCCGAATTCGGGGCCAGATGCTCCAACGCCGACGCTGCTCGGAGGAAAGGGGCGAACTCGCTCGAGAGGGCAGGGAGCAGACTACCAATCGTATAGGCTTAGCCCAGAGGAGCACGGTCCCGCGCCCCGACCAGCCTAGCTCAGTGAAGGAAAAAGGCGTGCCCTAATTAATCATAAGGCGTTTAAGGCGTGAAGGCGTTTCTGGACGCCTTAAGGCGGCGCCTTAAATGCCTTATGAAGAGGCCATGTCTCAGAAAAATTTGGGAAGAAATTCATGGGGTGCGTCTTCGCAAGGCCAGTCTCATGGGCGTGTCAGATTCGAGGTGAAAAATTGGAGGAATTAATGAAAATAAAAAAAACGTACAGCATAGGTTTCAGTCAAGTACACGTCAGCAACGCCACACGTCACAAATTTGCGCTGCTAACGTCCGTCGTTGCACTCAGCGTGGACAGGGAGAGACGCCAAGCTGCGTCGACCTACTATCCGCACGGCATGCTATGCCCACCTCGTCGGATGGCGCCGGCTTTGTCCGGTGCACGTAAGCTGAGGTCCGTCTTTTCTGTGTCATTATGTCATTTTTTTTTTTAGAACGTTTTGCGTCGTTCTGGACGTGAACTACGCTTCTTCTACATGGTTTAATCCCATTTTTATTTGTTTTTGCGTCTCGTACTCCGTCGCGATTCATGCGTCCTTGCCCCACTACTTGGCGCCTCGCAGGTCATACTCTTCCTGAACATTGGTCGCAAACCGTTGTTTTTCTGGTGGTTTGGAAGCTTTCCATCATCGCAGGCCGTTGACTCCCGCGTGGAGCGTTCGCCTCTCGCCCGCCTACGTTCCATCGAGCCACCCGTGACGAAATCGAATATCCCTGACGACCGTCCGATGGACTGGTAGCATGACATGGCGGGCCAATCGATGTTCTCGGAGGGAGGATACGTGACCGGTGACGTTAACTGGCCGTCTGGTGAAATACCAAAAAACCGAACTGGAGCTGGTTAACGTCTATCGAAGACGGATTTGGTGCGTGGCTCGATGCGACATCGCCATATCCTGTCAATTTCGAACGTCTTTCTCATTTCCACTCGGTGAACTCTCAGGTTGCCGCGCTACTCTAATTTTTCGACAACGTCGATGATGGCGCGCGCCATGTACCCTTCGTTTCGCAGCCGCGCCGCTCTTAGGCATCCACGAACCGCGCTTAGGGGAGGCGGGCCGCGGAAGGTGGCCATGCGCCATTCTTAGTCGCCTTTTCACGTGACTGATGGCAGCGACGGATACTTGCAGACACATCGCCAGCCTTGCACGGCTTCCATTTCATAGTGCAACCTGGTGCACCCCCCCGCTTGAATTCAACTCATGCGTACAAGTGGACAGCTGTGCTGTCTGGGCGATTCGGCTGCATCTCGGGACATCACAAGAGCTACATAGGGGATCTTGCGCCTCGCTGCTGAAGGTCGGTGACGTACACTAGCAAGAATGTCATCCTATCCCTTCAGCAGATTGTCCTTTACGCCCTGGTCCAGCTCTCATTCATGCTCGTTATGTACAACTTTGCACAGATGTCCGAATGGGTAGATCCCCATGAGCTTTTCCCCATTGAATCTGAAGTCCCGAAGCGCCTTNTCGCACTGGCCGCATGCGTCAGAAGAAGCGAGACGCGCAACTAAGTCCTGCAAGCGATCCAGGCCCTGGGTGTCTTGCTGTGAGAGCAATCTCTCAGCAGTTACGGGAGCAGGCAATAAGGGATGGAAGGATTGAGCCTATGGGCCATGAACGTCATTTGTTGCGAAGCCCTGAGGGCACGGACATCGATGTACGTTGACCCACACTCGCCACGCGTATTTGTCACGCACAATCCATGTCCTACCTTAATCTCTACTTGGCTTTTGGTCAACGACGTTGCAGATGGGGCGTGCCGGGAGGGAGCGTGGACCACTATGGAAGTTTGCAGTGGGGATGAAGGGTTCCCAAGAATTTCTATGCCTTCAGTGCAATGCGCACGTTAAGGGGACGTACTACCGGCTGCGCGCACACATGGGGGTTCCGTCCGCAAAGGGATCTGGACTGTGCCAGGGCAGCGACGTGGAACCCCACCTGCCCGATGAAGCACGACGCATTCTGGGCCTTCGTCCTATCAGGCGCGACCAAAAAGGGCGCATGATCTACATCCCTTGGGAGGACTTGGAGGCGTTTGACAATGCCGAATTCGACAGGGAGTACGAGCTTGCCTGTGAGCGTGTTGGTGAGGACATCTTGCACGGAAAGGGGGCGGGACTTGACACTGATGATGGGGCGGATGACGACCTGCGTGAAGTGGATGAGGATGGTGCGGGTCTGGCGGGTGGGGATGGGGACGTCATGGATACTGACGGTGGCGGTGGCCATGGTGCTTCAATGCAAGGTACCCCACCGCCACATGGTGGTGCTGTGCATGATGAGTCTGGTGGTGGCGCAAGTGGCAGTCCGGGTGTTGGCGCAAGTGGCAGTCCGGGTGTTGGTGCAAGTGGGAGTCCGGGTGGTTGTGGAAGTGGCAGCCCGGGAGGTGGCTTGCTGGGCATGGCTGGGAGCTCTCTCTGCCCTACACCCCTTGCTGCTGACCGCCCCAAGCGCCTCAAGTATGCAAACATTCTCCCACCCCGTGTGCAGCGCACCACCAAGACTTCCTCCACTGCATCATCAAGCCAAGGGCGTTCCCGCGCAAGCGTGCCAGGTTCCATTGAGGCGGGATTCCAGAGGGCTGCCATGAAACTGCTTGACCAGGCCATTGCTTTACTCATTTATGTGGCATGCCTCCCATTCTCCTTTGCAGAGAACCCGTTCTTCCATCATGTGCTTTGGCTGGCCGGGGCTCCGGCCTCCTACCGTCCTCCGAACCGCAAGGCCATCGCCACAACACTGCTGCAGGCTGAACGTGACCGTGTGGAGGAAAAATTACTCCCCATGCGCCGGTCTTTCGAGTCACGAGGCTGCACGTTGACAAGTGACGGCTGGTCAGACATAAACCGCCATGGGATCTTCGCTGTTCTGGCCGTGAACACGGAAGGGAGCATGTTCCTGTTCTCGGATGATGCTGGTTCTAAACCAAGAGATGCAGAGTACATTGCTTCACAAATAGCTAAGGCTATGCTGAACATCGGTCCTCCCAATGTGGTGCAGGCTGTCATGGACGGGGCCAGCTCAAACAAAGCCGCAGCAGCAATTCTCATCGCCAAGCCTGAATTTTCGCACGTGCTGTTTGCAACTTGTGTGGCGCACAAGCTGGATCTGGCCTTGGAGGATATGCATAGGAGAGTATCAAAAAGGCTGCATATGTTGTGGATTATTTTCGCAACCACAGGGCACCTCTCGCATGGTTGGAGGAGGCTGGAGATGGACGTCGCCCGCAGCGCCCCAACGACACTCGGTTTGGCACTTACTTCTTGATGATCGAGCGGCTGCAGGAACTGAGGACAGCCTTAACCAAGGTTGTGACGAGCGAACCATGGCGCAACATGCGTGTTTCAGGCCGCAACGAACGCGTGCGGAAGAACAGACTTACCGCCATGATACTGGACAACAGCTTCTGGCGGGAATTGCGCCTGGTGAAGGAGAGCATGGAGCCTGTGTTCAAGGCATTACGCACCGTGGACAGTGACAGTGAGAGTCTGATGACCATCCATGCCACTTTGACAAAGGTGTCCACAGATTTTGTGCAGGTGGACACACGGACGATGGCCGAAAGAGAGCGTGTGGACGAGGCGCGTGCCATCTTTGAGGCGCGATGGACGGAGCTCGGGGAGCTGAAAGGCATACACGCTGCTGCTCGGCTATTGCATCCCCGGAACCTCGGCAAGGAGTCGCTAGTCACGGAGAGTGACACGGCGCATGCAGGCTGGCGTTCCCTTGTGGGGCGCATTTTCCCAAGCGACGCAAAAGCGCAAGAGGAGGCGTGGGAGCAGTTCAACAATCTGTGGCTGAAGGGCTTGGTCTTTCACAACCAAGTCCATAGCACCCCACTAGAGGACCCAACAACTGCTCGGATGCATGCGATTGCCAATGACGGACATGGCGAAAACGGAGGCATGGTGGATGAAGTGGGGGTTACGTTCGATGCCGCGACTGTACCAGATGTTCAAGAAGCTTAGTGCACAGCCTGTGACAAGCTCGGCCAGCGAAAGGAACTGGAGCACGCACTCCCTCATCCACACAAAAAGACGGAACAGACTTTTGTCGAAGAGAGTGGAGCATCTCGTGTACGTAAACCACAACTACCGCATCTTGCATCAGTTGGGGAAGTCAAAGCCAGAGTTTGCAGCACGTGCAGGAATCAATGTAGCACAACAGTCACCGACAGAAGAGGAGGAGGAGGAGGAGGTGTCAGAGTGCATCGACCGTGGCTATGACCCTGCAGTCACCATCACACAGGCCATGCAGGACTTGGCATTGTCGACAGTGCAGCCGAAGGACTTCAGTTTAGTAGAGGTGGACGGTTTAGGTGAGGTTGAAGAGACGGCTAGGACGGATGCCGACGAGGACGACACCGACAATGATGAGGACTACATCGCAGAGGACTTGGTTGGGCAGTTCAGGGATACGGTGTTGCTCCCGACACGTTTGACGCGACAGGCTGCGCAGACACTGTCCTTCCGTGACAGTACAGTGCTCATGCAGGATGCACTACCCGAAGGGCCACGTAGGACGACACGTAGGGCCAGAAGTGCGGCAGAGGGCACTGAGATTGGCGACGGCAGCGGCGTCACAACGGCCGACACTTTGCGCAACAATTGATTGTCATGTCTGACTCTGTGCTGCATGGACTGATTGTCTGTATGTCTGCATGCAGGACACAATCGCAAAAGAGGGTGAGGTGATTGCCGTCGAAGAAAGAAAAAAAAACAACAGTGCTACTGAATAAAGGGGGGGACTGTGGGCAGTGGGATGGGATAGGGGGAAGAGGTGAGGGGGTACGTACATGGGAAGTGTAGGAGGGGAGGTGCCATGAGGAGCAGGGATCTGTCTTCTGTCGTGCTGCTCCGATGACATGAGGAGCAGCGCAGGCGATGACGACTTCGGACTCCCATGACGAATGGCAAATGACCCAGAAATTGTCTTGCACAGAAAAAAGAAGGCCGGTGCCATTGGGCTGGCCATAAAAAAGACGGTCATGTTCTGATTGGAGTCATGAATGCTTGAGCCTGCTTTGTATTTTTTTGTGGTTTTTTTGGATGTGGTGCAGTGAGTTTTGAGGTCGGAACTGAAAAGGCCTTGAAATGTACTTGGTGTCCCTTTTTTTCTAAAATTTTTTTGCCAACTTTTTTGGTTGCAGGCAGCAAGGCGCGCCCTAATTAAAAAGGGGGCGCGCCTTATGTGGAGGAGACGCATTGTGCCTTTCCTCATAAGGCGTCCGCCTTGCCATCATTGGCCCAGCTCCCCCAAACGCAAAGGGCAGCTGAGACTGCAAGTGGGCAAGGCGCTGGAGCTCGTAGTCCACAGACCGCACCTGTGTGGGTGGGGGAACCTGCAGAAGCTGGAGTACCGCCTCCCAGATAGCCGTGTCGAAGCAATGCAGGATGGACAGCCAGCTGTCGTCAGGCAGGAGTGCCCGCACGCAGAAGTCCACTCGAGGGATGACGTGAAGGTGGAGCAGCAACATGGCCGCCTGGACATCCTCCATCCGGCACAGCTGAGAAAGGCCGCGCAGCTGCTCCTGGAGCCACCCCTCCGCCCACCGACTCCGGAACTCAGCCGAGCCAACCGGACACCCCAGCAAAACCACGCCATCCCAACGACAGGGCAGGCCTGCTAGCACCGCCGAGACAACCGCCTCAGAGCACCGCAAGAGAAGGCATTTCCGTGGCTGGATATGCAAACCGCGGAGTGCAGCTGCCTCATTCATGGCAGTGAAGGCAGCGGCAAGAAGCTGGGGCGCGGCAATCACTGTCGCATCATCCTAGAAGGCACCTACGTGCCCGTAGCAAGACTCCTGCGCACCTCTCAGCCGTTGGGTCCCTGCCTCCAAGACCAGAGCCAAGGCCAAATCAAACAGTGCCAGCCCAAGGGGGTCCCCATGGCGCACACCACGGGCACTCTCCAGCACCGCTGGCGCACTGACGCCAAACAAGAGGAGCTGCGCCGGGTGAGTGTAGAACTGGCAAAGGAAGGGGATCCACGACCCCAGGCCCCGGTCGCGCACTGCCTCAAAGAGCGATGCCCGCTTGACCTCGTTAAAGGCATTGCGAACATCCAGCCGAAGGAGCCAGAAAGAAGGGTTCGCTCAGAGGATAGCGCACACACCACGAACCAACACGCCTGCCCCCTCAGAGACCCCCACACCAAACTGGTGGGGCCGAAGAGCCGCTGTGAGCTTGGATTTGTCTCGCAGAAGAAGAAGACGACCTGCAAGACGAAGCCAAGCCTCTCCCACCGCCAACGGCCGCACACCCTCCTCTTCCGTAGCACCTTTCAAGATGAGGATGAGCCGACTGCGGCCCAAGCACTCCGCCGCCGCCCGCAACATAGCGTCGTCAAGCATAGCCCCCCAGAACCCCTGTCAAGCCCTCCAAACCACACGCGGAGTCCAGGGCAAGGTCGCGCACAAGGTCCGAGGTCAAGCCAGGAGGGCCCGCTGCATAACTCCGAGGTGCCTCATGCAGCGCCTCCTCCACCATCTCCTCAGTCACCCCAGCAGCTCCCCCACCCTGTACATGGAAAAACTGGACCCAATCCGGAATGGGTAGCAGGGATGGCGGGTGTCGCTCCCGCAGGGCAGCTAGGGTCCGCGCCGTCCCCGCCGCCGGCGGGTGCTCCTCAAACTGCTGCATCGCTCGCATGAGCGCGCCAGCGTGGACCAGGCTGGCCGCACGCTGGCGTGCCCTCGCCGCCGCCTCCCCCTGTGCTGCCGCTGCCGCCTGCCTGGTAGGGAGGCGGGCTGCCACCCATGAGCGCTGGGCCGGGTGCACTGCCTCACATGACTCCTCGAGCAGGCCAGCCCACTCGCCGACCTCAAAACGAACACACCGCTCCAATACCACTCCATCAATGGAGCGCATGCCTGCATGGAGCCGCGCCTCAGAGGCACTCCGACGCACTCGCGGGGGTGGACATAGTGGACCGTGACAGAAGGCCGGGTCGCCCAACTGCTCCTGGAGAGAAGGGACCCTACAGATGAGCACCTCGAAGTGGAGAAGGAGCATCCAACGGCTGCAGAGCATGTCAGGGGAGAGATCCGGATCTAGGACCCAAGAGGAACAGCGCTGGAAGAGGGCGCTCACCCGGCGCCGGACAGTACCATAGAGACGGGCTAGTACAGCGAGAGCCTGTACCATGTGCTCCCAATCCCCACCAGCCGATCGCACTGCACCCCCAAGCCGCTCCCAGGCAAAACCCTCCAAGCTCTCCCAGGCCGTGGAGACACCAGGGGGGAGGCCATCTGGAGGCGCCTGACGCCTCTGCTGGAGCCCCTCCAAACCTTGCAGCACCAACTCCTGCGTGACCAGAAGCGTCTCGGCGTGGTGCGCTACCAAGTCATCCGGGACTCCCGTCACCTGTCGGCTACCCGGCGCCTGCAGGCGCAGCGCCATCCTCGACAGGTAATCAGCAACGCCATTGAGTTCCCGGCCAATCCAGTGGAAGAAGATCGGGCCAATCCCATCAGCCACTGCTCGTACAGCATCCCGTCGGCTCCGCAGTCGATCCACCACGACCTTCGCCGAGCCCCCCATCTGGGAGATAACCAGTCGCGAATCTCCCACAACGACAAGGCCACGTATGCCCCGCTCCCGTGCCAGCTCCATACCTGCCAGAAGGGCACCTTACTCAGCATCGTTGTTGGTCACCTCCCTTGGGAGGCGCGACCAAGTGGAGGAAAGAGGAATCCCCTCTGGGTCGAAAAGCACCGCCCCAGCACCCCCCACTTTGGACCCAGACAATGTCGCTGCCCCGTCAAAGAATACCCAGTGATGGCGGGACGGCAGAGGGGAAAGGGCGAGGGGGGAAGTGGGAGGGAGATGGGGGAGGTAGGGCAGCGGGTCAGAGGGAAGAATAAGCGGAAGGGGAGGCGCGTCCACAAGAGCAGGGGAGTGCGGGGAAAGGAGGTGAGCGGTGGAAGCGTCCAGATCCTGTAGGGGTGGGGCCTGGAGAAGATGGTCGAGGTCGGTGAGCGACAGCGAACGAGGGCGCCTGCGTCGGTACTGGCGCAACCTTCGGCTCACTGTAGCAGCCGAAGGCTGGGGTTCCTGCCCCGACGGAGCCCGCTGCATCAGGGTCCCCAACTGCAACTCCCCCTGTCCTGGCTGCGGCGGCAGCTGCTGTGGCTGCTCCAGTGGCCGCTCCTCACGCTGCCGCTGATCCAGCTGAAAGATCTCCAGCTGCCGCTGTGGATGCACCTGCACCTGCACTCGCACCAGCACCTGTAGCTGGTCGCCCCGCAACCGCAGCAGCCACACCCCCTGCTGCAACGGCTGAGGCAGAGAAAGGAACGTGAGAAGGGGATGCCCTAGGCACGTCATGTTTTCCATTCATCTATCAACATCTCTCAACTGGTCCATCCAAGGTCCTGCCTTAATATGGGGGGTGTCCGTGAAAGTTGTCATATTGACAGAAAAAGTGCCAAAAAAATGCTCGGCGAGTCTGTTGCAGGATCTTCTGGCGCTTATCGGCCCGTTATTCCCTGCTCTCACCGCAACATCCCTCCTCTGCCCACTTTGGGACATGGCAGATGCCCTTCTTCCGGCCACGGTGCAGGCTCGCTTGCCCTCCGTATCTGAGCTACAGATGGGAGCCCCCTGTGACATCTACCAGCAGCTCAGCTTCGACTTCTACCACGACCTCCGCCACTCCTTGATAAAGGATGTTGGTGACGCGGCAACTCGACACTGTGCTTGTCTCCCGCAGCGCCAGAGCCTACCTCACCATATCACAGAGTGCATGCGCGCCTGCTTGTCCGCCGGTGTTGGGCGGTGGGCTCACGGGGCGCGGCGCTATGGCTTCAGGCTTCGCCGTCCGGCCCCTGCGACCGCGTCCACCTCTCCTTGGAAGACTGTCGCCGGCACGCGCAACTCTAGCTCGGTCTCCCCTTGGGCTACCTGGAGCACTACGGTGTCGGCGCCCTCGCGCCTGCCCCGTTGACTCGTCGGTGCGGGTCCAGGTTCATCACGGAGGTCCACCACGCCATCCGTGATGAGTTGGCCTGCATCTGTCGGGAGCACGCCCTATGGACGCGCGTCGAGCTGGGCGGCCTCCTCCCGACTGCCGCTGCCAGAATGCGGCCAGACCTCACTTTTGAGGACTGAGAGCATGGGGCCATGTGGGTCATCGACGTCACCACTGTAGATGCCCAGGGGGCGACTGCCACCTCGGAGGGGCCACGCAGAGGAGGCCATGCGGACGAAGTACCACCCGGCTCTTGTCCTTAGCCTGAGATGGGTCCTCCGGCCGCTTGCCTGGGAGACGCTTGGCGGGCTCGGGCCAGCAGCGTGGGATTTTCTGCG
>SZWC01018560.1:33926-51873 GCA_023375785.1 Penium margaritaceum
GGGGACAAGGTCGATGGGTGGAGCCGATGGGAGCGGAGTCAACGGTGGTGAGTGAGCGACTGTAAGAGGCGCAGTCGCGAAGGCGGATGACGGGTGCGTGGAGCGTCGGGATTGAGAGCCAACGAAGTTCCCCGTGCACATTGGCTGGGGGTTGGGGTCGAACTGGAGATCTCACATTTTTGGGGGAAGGGCTTGGCTAGACGTCCTGACAACACCTCTCCGCAAACCCCGGGAGGGAGGGGAGACGGGGTAAACTTTTTTTTCGTTTTTTTTTTACAGCATGGTGGGGAGGATGCTAGAGTCTTTCGTGCCACCTCAAACAAACAATCAGGGTTCTCGGGCAAGGCCTTGTGGACAGGACCCCTACACGGTGGGGAGGATGCGAAAGTCTTCCACGCCACATCAAACAAACAATCAGGGTTCTTGGGCAAGGCTCTGTGGCCAGGATCGCTACACCACCGCACAGGAATCTCAATCCCGACATCCGGGAGCTAGACTTCCCAGAAAGTCGGCTCTACCCCGCAAAGAGCTGAGAGTGTGAGGAGGAGGCGTATACGTCCTTGGCGCGAAATGGGGGCCACCTCGCCAGTGAAGGGGGCCAAAGCTCTGGCGTAGAGTTGGGAAACCGTCGGTTTCGGTTAAAACCGAAACCGAAAACCGAAATTTCGGTTTCGGTTTCGATTTTTTTTAAACACAGGTTTCCGTCTGTGAGGGGAAACCGGAACCGAACCGGAACCGGTCTCCCCTCACAGGTCGGTTATAACCGGAAAACCGGAAAACCGAAAAAACCGAAAAACCGACTTTAACTGGTTCAGGATTCCCCTCACAAAATGGCACGGTTTCCAGAAAACCGAAAAACCGGAAAAAACCGGTTTTCCCCCTCACAGACAACCCCGGTTTCAGATCTGGGGTTCCGGTTTCCTGAGGAGAAACCGAAACCGAACCAAAACCGGTTTTCGGTTTCGGTTTTCCGGTTTTTCGGTTTTTCGGTTTAAAAAACCGGAAAAACCGGATTTCGGTTTTAATCGCCCCCAACTCTACTCTGGCGTGTGTGGAGACATAGAGCCGGATGGCCGCGCACTGGGCGCGGATCCCCGCAATGGAGGCACGCTGGGCGAGGATGCTAACCGCTCGCTGTGCCCAGTGCGCGAGGGCCTCCGCCAAGCACTGCCGAGTCCCGCGTGAGAGGCAGATCTTAGCCAACTGGGCCAAGAACACCCAGAACTCGTCTTCGAGGCCTAGGTCTCCCAAGCCAGGGGACGCAGGTGGTGTCCTCACCGCGGAGCCGCCCTGTATCGCTCAACCTTCTCCTCCTCAATAGTCGCAAGAGCCCGTCCCGGCCCCGTGGCTCAGTATTCTTGTGCGTTTGTTCTCGTGACATCGAGCACCCACGTGATGCTAAGGTCGTGGTCCACCAAGGTGAGGTCCAGGCGTACGTCCGTCGGCTCCACGCAGACAGTGAGACGGTGCTCTCGGCACACATTAGCAAGGTCGTCGTGGATGGCGTATAAACACGCTAGATGGCGTCCCCTTCCTTCTCCCACCGGGTCACTACGCCAGGCTCGAGGGGGTGGACCTGTACCCAGTGATGGGAAAAGGCGCGCCCTAATTAAAATGAGGGCGTTTAGGGCGCCCATGCCTTAGAGCGCACCTTATGTAGGCGCCTTTTTCAGGACGCCTTGTTCCAAGTACTTGGAAAATTTTGGGAAAAAGTGCTCTGTGTTCAGCTCCGCGAGTAGAACATTTTGCGCGTATTAGCGACCCTCCGAAAAATCTCTTTTTTTTTCTGCACTGGATCAAAGCTCCATCCATGTTCATGGCATCCTCTCTCCATCCATCGCGCGCGATCCCGGATTGTTCATCCGACGAGTACGTAACATGCGGTTCTCCATGCGACAATTATGGATTGCAGCACAAACATCGATGTGCCCGCGTCGCCTTGCACGGCCACCAATGAGAAGAGCAGCAGATAGCAGGATGCAAGTCGGATGGCAGGAGAAAAAAGAAAAAATAAAAAAATGGGGGGAGGGTGGGGGGGGGGGACGCTGACGGAGAAGGATTTTTCGTGGAGGGTCAAACTCACATGAACCAAGGAGTTCATCAGGCGATGACGGCATTGACCTCCCAAGGGACGAAGACGATGCAAGAGGTTGCAGAGGCATGTTGAATGATTGCCACTTGCATTGAGCAGCATTATACCTTCCGATGGGAGAGTCTTTACTTGAGCCTGAAAGACCTGTACCTTTTTTTTTTACAAATCATGTAACTGTTGTACATGTGTGCACTCATCAGATTTTAAATGAGCACATTCCAAAGTGTCCACCCATTTTTTTCCAGAATTTTTGGGGCACTTTAAAGTCTCTAAGGAAAAGGGCGCACCCTCATTAAAAGAGGGGCGCGCCTTAAGGCTTAAGGCGCGCCTTATGCCTTAAGGCGTAAGGCGCGCGACTTGCCAACACTGTCTGTACCTGCTCCAGGTGTGTGAGGGGGAGGCCTAGTCACAACTGTGCATGGAGCCGGAAGTCTGTCGCAGGGAGGAAGGTCCGGTCGTCCTTGCCTATCGGCGTGGCCTGGAGCCAATGTGTGTTGCCCCGCGTCGCTGTGACCCAGCATACGCTCTGTGCACGGCGACAACACCCCGTGCTTGGCCCGTAGTGCTTCGGACATGCACAGTGTCGAAATGCTACTGTCCCGTCCTCCACCCGCCGCTCCTGTCGGCTCGCGTACCACACCTTACTTAGTTGCTAGTAGAAGCGTGGTGCTGGTCCCTGTTGCGGGCCATCCAGAGAGGGGTAGGCGCGGAGCAACTACACCGTAGCTCCTCCTCCACCCGTCGTTACAGGGGGGGTTGAGGAAGGCAGGAAGGAGCCGAAGTCAGAGACCAGTGCGTGGAGGAGAGAGCTTGTGGCGCATGCGAAGGCGAGCGGCGCCCGATCGCGGGCACTGAGGAGGCCAGCATCACCAAAGCGGAAGGGCAGTTGCATCTGCCACTGGACGAGCTGCTACAGGTCCCAATCCTCCCTCTCTCGGTCTACAGCCACTAGGGATGTTAGATCGGAATCAAAATTAAAAATTTCGATTTCGTTTCGACAAATTTTGACTTCGACTAATTTCGATTTCGGCCAATTTCGACAAAACGAAATTGAATGTCGTTTCGACTTCAACTGGCGCCTTCCTAACTTCGATTTTGATGCAATTTCGACTTTGATGCAAATTTCGACCTGTTATTGTGTTTTTTCTTCAACATCCCATTCTGCATACTCTTTGCCCAAGTTTAAGCTTGTTAGAGGTTACTTGACCGTCACACGTCGTTGATATCTCTCAGAAGGCAGTTTTCCTTCAGTTTCTCCAAGTCAAAATGTGGCCGAACGAAACAAAACAAAATTATGTTTCAATTTAGGTACTAATGTGTCCAATTTCGACCAAACGAAATTGAATTTCGTTTCGTTTCGTTTCATCCAAGACCTGCTGAAATTTCGGCTTGTTTCGACTTCGACCTTATTCGAAACGAAAACAAAATTAGTCGAAGTTTAATTTCGTTTCGACCTAGCATCCTTAACAGCCGCTGTCACCTGTAGCGTCGCAAGGACAGCTGCCCACACAGCCTCGTCGAACCGCTGCAGAACCGCCAGCCACCACTGCTCGGGGGGCAGTGCCCGCATGTAGAAATAGTTAAAAATTTAGTTAAAATACAAATCGCTCTATTTTAGCTAAAGTAGAAACTGTTTAGGACGTTTTGAGGAGCCAAAATTAATGCCGAGAAAATAGGCAATATTTGAAACAACGTTTTGAACAATTGGCATGTTTTTGGTCATAGGGTATGTGGAGTGATTGCTGAGGCATTAGGGTAGGGGGAGATGTTGGAAGCTCTTGAGGCTCACTGCAAGAGCGCTGGAGACATAGATTCTGTCTAGGCAACTCGGGGAGCCTCCAAGGGATCTGAAGGTCAACTCCTTTGCAGTTGAGTGCAAGGAGCAGAAAGCATCATAGAGGAATAGAGGCTGGTGATTGTGGATAGGCCCGGGGCCAAAGGATCGCGGTGTAGGGGGTAGGAGAGGTCAAGCTCATTTTTTAGTGTACAATTGAAGTCGCCTGCAAGGATCACACGCTCATTGCATAATGGGGTAAAGGACACTCAGGATTTCCCCGAGGAGGGTCGACCGGTAATCAGGGTGTTCCGGGGCATTTACATGGCGAGGTATGAGGAGGTATTGCGAGCCACTGCCTTGACAACCAGGAGCCGTAGAGCGGTAGGTGGGTGTAAGTGAGATATTTGGGCTCAAGGCAAGGGCGGTGACGCCGGCTCTCTTGGACATGAGCCAAGTGGAGCTAGAGAAACGCAGTAGCCCGCCAACAAGGTTGGTGGTCTAGTTGGTCTCTATGCAGGTGTGTGTCAGGAGGAGGAGAGAGGGGGGCCAACTGTCTGAGGAAGGATTTAAGGACGCGTAGCTCTCATGCATTGTTCAGATTATTGATGTTGAGGCGTCCTTCGGGTGAGAGGCGACTGTGAGGGGCAAGGCCGAAAAGGCAGCCTCAAAGGTGGAAAAGGGGAGGGGGGGGGNGCCGTTCTCGGCTTGCCGATGCAAGTCTGGGCTGTGTCTGTGACGGTGTTGGCCGAACTGGTGCGGATCTGGGTGCGACGGTGCAGGCTTGGCCGTATGGCTAAAGCGGCGGTGTAGCGGTAGTGTAGCTGCAGATCTGGCCTGCGTCGGAGCAGGTCTTCACAGTGCAGTAGCGAGTAGGGGCTTCACAGAGTGAGCGCTCGTCTGGGGACAGCGAGCGCGAGCAGAGCGTGCTTGCTGCCGCTGCCGACGACGCCTGATTGCTGCCGCTGCCGAGGCCGCTTGCAACCTGCTGCCGTCGCTTGTGTGCTGCTGCAGCAGCGGCTGCCTGTTTGCCGCCACTGCCAACACCGTGTGCAACCTGCTCCTACCACCTGCTTGAAGCCGCTGCCGCCGTCTCAGCCTTGAGCATTCGCGTAGAGGGTGCTGAGCCCCGTTGGCGCTGGCACTAGCGACGGGTGGAGAACAGACGAAAATGATTCGCCTGCAGCGGAATGACGATGGATATTCTGAGCATGCGCACAAGCCGTGAGCGTGTGCGCATGTGTGTGTCAAGTCTTGAAATTCTGCCTCACATCGGCAGCACGGGCGGACCCTCTACTGACCACAACGGTAACAGCACCCCCCCGCGAGGGGGGGGTGCTGTTATAGCAGTAAGGACAGTGCGAACCGCTTGCCGACGCAGCTACACACGAACTTTCGGTGCGACTTCAACAGTTCCCGGCGAGATTCTGATTTACCTGCAGCCTGCCGGGTGTCGCCACATCCCTTCTTGCTCGGCTAGCCACGTCACCTACATCCACTAAACCAGGCGTGCCTTCGGGAAGCGCGACGTGGAGCCGCCTCGTTCTCAAGCTTAGCTTTGGTATAAAGCTACGGCCATATTCTTCTCGTAGGTAAAAAAGGGTCGGCTGGCTATCAGGGCCACATGAGATTACACAAAAATCTCATGCCGTATGGCAATCAACACATATGGGCGACATAATTTGTGGAACACTTACTGGGCTGGCCATGAAGGCCGGCTCACCAAACAGATTGAAAATGGATATTACAGAGTAGTGACAGCTATGCTGCATGTGCAGTGGGGTTGTGATTGATAAATGTGGGAACTAGCCGACTCACGGGTCATTACCATGAGGGGTTCTTTTGTGGAGATGAAGCGTTGACGCGACCCTAATAGCCAAGAGCCCGGTTTTGCGAATAGGGCGGATTCGTTTCGAATTTTCGAGGACTTGGCCACAGTAGCTGGAAATAGCAACTGCAACAAAGCAACCTAACAACCTTGCACCCAACAGTGTCTCTTCCCTCGAAGGAGAGGGCTTCAAAAGTTCATAACGTGGACCAACCTTTGGGGGTACGTGAAATGGGCTTTCCCAAGGGTCCCATTCGTAGGAAAGGTTTCCTTGTGCAAAAGGCTCCATTTTATCCATTTCAGTCGGTTTGCACAACAAATCTACCTGCGTCTTTTTGCACACATGACGATGTCGCTACCATAGCTGAAGTTTGAAACATTTCAAATTGTCTTTGTTGCCTTGGAGGCCGTCTTGACCAGTAAAAAGCCCATTATCGCAAGTGTGCAACCATAATGGCCTTCTCAGATCCAGGATGTGAAGCGCAAAGGATATCCAATGGATAACTTGAATTTAAGCGGGACATTCAAAATTCACGCCTTCCAAAATCCCATTATAGTAAGCATGTTTGACCCCACTCTTACTGTGAACCACACTTCATGGGTCACACTTGATGTCTTTGGAAGGCCATTGTTAGGAACTTCATATGTGTTGCTCCCTTTCTAACATTCTTCACACCATAGAATAATAGATTTGTACAAACATGAACACAGCCAAGTGGTTGTGCGCTGGTCACAGATGTCAGAACACTCATCCACGATACACATGTCCATAAACGTACATAACTAGTCTCGATCAAACTAATGACCACCATGCACCGTCCACGCACAAGTACCTTGCTTAGGGAGTCATCTAGCAGCATGTCCATGCCGACCGAATTCACGAAAATCACCTATCACTCGAGTAGATCAAAGTGATGCTCAACAACAATGTACTTCGTACTTGTATGAGACACATTAAAGTTCTCTTCGATGGGAAGAGCTCTTGGTCATCACTGCACAAATGGATGCAAGGTAGAGCCTCACGTAGCTCATATACAATATGTTTCAACCACACTACCTCAATAGCCCCAACCTTGAGCGTAACCTACTCCGCCTCTGATAAGTTGTGTAATGCAACCCTGCTTATCCCTACGCTAAGACACAAAAGTTCCACCGAGCAGGAAGAACTAGCATGTCCAACCGCACCCATCATGGCTCCACGCGAAATCACCATTTATGTAGCCGTCTGTAAGCCGGACAGTGCCAACGGCACTGATCACGGCTTGAGGCTTCCCTGAAAGTGCAATCTGACTATGGACTTGGAATGTACAAGAAAACCGCTTGAGATTGACCCAAGAACGGGGTCGGTCCATCAAGAATTAAGAAAGTTACGCACAGCTAAAAGCTGGACCGGTCGATGGGAAAAGAGGTGACGGACCAAGGTTCAACCCTCGAAAGATCGAACAATGCCAAAATGCGCCTTGGAACCCGGTTGTTAAATGAATTAAGGATAACTGAGGGCCAAGGGCACTTTGGAATGGCACTTCGGTGTGTTATTGCTAGAAAAGGGCGCTTCGGGCGGTCGTTCTCGCCGCTAGTGATGCTCCCAGCGGTAGATTGGTGAGGTTCACAGAAACGGCCATATCTTGGCTGCTCCTCCACAGAATGATGCAATTCTTGGTGCATTGAAAAGGTGGAAAGATGAACTAAGTGATGGCAAGAGAAAAATGCTCAACCCAGGCCCATACAAAGCAAAGCATAGCTCGGCAACCTAGTGGCGGTGAAGAACACCTCTAGTCTAAAGTTCCAAGCGTGTGGAGCTGGTCCATCCTTCCTCGATGGGTCGAACGGCTCCAGCTTGGGCAGGCTCTAAATGCCCACCGCAGTTGTGCTTGTGGTGGCAACTTCCACTGGTGTTGTCACAAGATGCTCGTGAACTCGTGGTAAAGGGACATGTTTTACTTCTCAAACAAGTCCATCTTGTTTATCATGTCTGCGAGCAACTTCTACAACGCTACTGTTGTTGTTCCTTCGCCTTGCGCGTCAAATGCCGCGGCCATCGAGAACATGCCCGATGAAGTCATCTCTGCGTCCGGTAAAAATTCTTCCTCAACGGGTCCTCCGGTTACCGCCTTTGTTATAGGAGTGCGTGGTTGGCCTTGGACACGGATCCACCAAAGAGACGAGATGTGTGTTGGTCTACGATGACTAGGAGAGGTTGCCACGAAGATGATTATACCTCTGATAACGACGACCAAGGGGAGGTATGTGCACACCTTCTCGGTGTTGCGGAAGCAAAGGATTGTCTTGGGGGAGCACAAGAACACGTGTGATACAGTGGGAGTAAATTACACTTGTTATTGAAGTGTCCACATGTAAGACTATACGTACATGATAAGACATCCTACACGCACGATGTGTAGGATCCTACACCTAGTGGAGGTGCCCCTCGCACCTTTAGGATCTGCTTCATTGAGTTATTCATCAAGTATGGTGATGGTGATGGGTGTGGCTCGAAACCTGTACGCGAGCCTGTAGTCAGAATTTTGATCTCTGATTTAACAAATTGTACTATAGAGTTTCGAACTCCAAGCTAGTATTTTGGTCAAGTCCCTACGTAACAAACTACACTACTGACATCCGGTCGATCAACCACCGAACACCTCAGCAGCCTTCCGGAGAAAAATCCCCAGACGGAATTTTGTTACTCGTTCTGGTCAATTAATCATGGCAGTCGAAGCGTGGCTGACTCCCGCGGCAAATGCGTACACCCCAATCTTGGAAGCACATATCTCCCTCATTGCTTTTCTGATTCTGGTGAAACAAGTTCCACCGGATTCAACTACTCGACAACTTTGAGGGTCAATCAACCATTTAAGCAATCCTTAAGCTGCTAGATCTAAATGCGGGGATTTTTCTCTCTTTGAAGGCTCGTTGGTGCCTTCCGGAGCTGCACATGGGCATGCACAGGGGGAACTCTTCAGCATTCTCCCACTTGCACCTGTCATGCCCATTGCTCCGAATTAATCTCACGCATCTTCCGTTGCGCCCTCCGGCCCATCAGAGCTAGTAATCCCAAGCCCGGCCACGCTCATTGCGTGCCGGTCCACGGGTTGCGCTTAGGTTAAGCAATCCGCAAGCGTGTTGTTTGTGCTGTAGTGTTGCAGCTCCACATGCCCTTTTTCAACCGTTTCCCATGTGTATTGAAAGTAAACATCAATGTGCCTCGTCCTCGTGTGCTACGTTGAGTTGATGGTTAGCAAGATGGAGCCATTCTTGTCCTCTTACACCTCTGTAGGTTCCAACTGTGGCAGGCCCGTCTCCCCGAGCAACCTGCGGAGCCACACCGCCTCCTTCACCGCCTCGGCCAGCGCAATGTACTCTGCTTGCACTATGGAGGTGGCGACAATGTCTCTCTTTCTGCTGCACTAAGAGACTACTACACTTGCGAGGAAGAATTTGTAACCGGATGTGTTATTTTGTATATCCACATCGTCAACATAGTCTGCATCTGTGTAATAGACCAGACGCAAGGGTTCTGCTCGACCATTGCCGTCAAACCTTAGGCACGCATGTCGCATCGCCTACAGGTAGCAAAGGATGCGCTTGATTGCCTGCCAATGTAGTGGTCCTGAATCAGACACATACGTGCTCACTTGGCCCTCCGCATAGCCTAGGTCCGGTGGAGTCGCCACCATGGCGTATACATGAGGCTGCCTACTGCCGATTTGTAGGGCACCCCTGGCATATCCTCCTGCTCCTCTTTTGGTCGTGGCACCATTCCTGTACTCAGTTCACAGGACGTGGAGACCGGATAGCCAACCGGTTTGCAATCCTCCATGTCATATCGCCGCAGCACAAAGTCCATGTATTTTGCCTGCTTCAGCTCAAGCGTGCACGTCCTCCAATTCAGGATGATACTCACCTCAAGGTAGTACTCCAGCTCCTCAATGTCGACATGTGGAATCCGTTGCTGAGCTGCTCTTTGAGCTCGTGTTGGCTTGGCAGATTTGTCGAGCACAAAATCAGGTCGTCCATGTAGAGTGCAACGATCTGATGGAGTTGCTAATCCCGTTACACGTATACGTTATGATCTGGCTCACAGCACTTGAAGTTGATTTCTGCCATGAAGCAGTCCATCTCTTGGTACCGGCATCTGGGAAATTGTTTTATCACGTACAAGGACTTTTGCATCTTGCACATCTTGCCCTGTGGTTCCTCTACTCCCTCTGGATCCTCCATGTATATTTCTTTGTCTATCATATCATTGAGGAAGGTCGTCTTTACGTCCATTTGGTAGAACTCCATGTCCTTCGTGGCCACCACCACAAGGATCACCCAGATTCATGTGAATTGGACGACGGGAGCGAACGTCTTATCGTAGTGCTCGCCCCTACGCTTTGTGTATCCCTGTGCCACCAACCGCGCCTTGTATTTTTTGGCCACACCTTCATTTGTGAATTTCGTCTTAAAGACCCACTTTGAGCCAATGACTTGGTATCTTTGGACCTGTCAACCAGCTCCCAAGTGTCATTTTCCGCGATGGACGAAAGCTCTGACTTGATGGCCGTGTCCCATTCATCCCCTTGGGATCACTCAAGTGCCTCTTGTATGGTAGTCGACTTAGTTGATGCAGCTAGCATGCACCGCGTCATGTCGATCCATCAATCGGTGCTTTCACCAGAATGCTTCCTCACTTATCACTGCCTCTCGTTGCAATGCGACAGTTTTGGTAGCACGTCGTTGCTCTGCTACGATCCCTCCAACTCTCCAAGCTTTAGTGAATCATCAACTGGACGGCTCCCTGAGGATCTCTTTTGCTCTGGCAAAACATCGCTCAAATGGCCGTCGTGTCCAATGATTTTTCCACTAACGCCCGATGTACACTCTACCATGAGTGCGTGCCTTGGCACCATTGATGCTTTATCCACCAAATCCTTCCGGTGGATCTCCTCATCACCTTGATTGTCATCAGAGTCCTCCATGTCGGCTACCACCGCCGATGCACATTCGCACTTTGATGCCGCATCCTCAACTTCGGCATCTATCGGCTCCTTCTTATATGTAATGACCTAGACTCACTGCTCGATCTTTGGAGAGTTCACCACACTCACGTCGTTGCTGCTGATGTAGCTCTACTGGTCACCAAAATCAATGACTCGGTTATGGATTAACTCCTTGCGTGTCTCGTGCAGCCAATATGCCTTATGCACACTCTCATAGCCAAGGAAGAGATACGACTTTGTGCGTGACTCCAGCTTGCTGTTGTACCACTATGTACCAAGCACCATCACGTGTGCCTTACACTGAAACAACTTCAATTGTGCCACACTTGACTTGCGCCCGCTCCAAAGCTCATGTAACGTCTTATAGCTGGTCTTCCTCTTCAACAACACTATTGGGGTGATGTTGATCGTGTAGGGCGCCGTACGCACAGCGTCTACCAAGAAGCTTTGCGGCAATTTTGCATCCATTAACATCATCCATACCATATTTAGCAGGGTCTCATTCACCCGCTCAGCTACGCCATTTGTCAGATGCAAATACGGCATAGTTTGTCCGTATTTTGTGCCTTACCGATTCATCCACCCACTACATCCCACGTATTCTCCGCTTTTGTCGCTGCGTAGTGCTCTGACCTTCCGATCAGTCTGCCTCTCCACCGCGATGACATACTCCTTCTGTCGGTCCCGGACCTTGCCTTTCCGCTTCATGAAGTACATGTAGATTTTTCTACTATAGGTATCAATGAAGGTGACAAAGTAACACGTGCTCCTCTTTGACACTGTCTTGAATAGTCCACACATGTCACTATGCACGACCTCCAAGAGGTCCGAGGTGCGATTTACGTTTTTCTGAGCCGTTTGCGTCGCGCCTTGCCCAAAACACAAGGCTCGCACTTGTTGTACTTTGCTACATCTGTCACTTCTCCCGCACCGTCGATGACACCGTCGCGTAACAACTTGCGCCTCACCATCTCCTTCATGACTTTGGGTGAGGAATGCCCAAGTCGTCGATGCCAAAGCTGCGATCAGCTCCCCCTTCTTTAGCCACGTGGACGGTGCATTCCTACAAGTCTACTAAATCTTTTGCCGCAGGGATCACATTGGTCTCCATGATGTAGAGGCCTTCCTTGCACATAGTCTCCAACATGGGCTCACCGCCACCGTTCTTCCACACAACTACCCCCTTTCTCTTGAAGGGCACCTCGTTCCCCTTGTGTGTCAGGCGGCAAATATTTTGCATGTCAACTAAGCCAAATACGTGCTACACATCCTTGATGACGCACTGCACCCCCTTCCCACAAACTACCACCTCCACGTCCACGTCTTATTTGCCAACCACCAGCTAGACTTTATCATTCATGACCACCATGGATTTGCTGGACTTGATGTAGTTGATAAACCCGACCTTCTCAACTTAGGTATGCTTCTTTGCTCCGGAGTCAAGGCATCACCAAATGGCATTTTTGAGGTAATGGTTTTGAGGTTCTTTGAGAAGCGCATTCTTGTCTTTGGATCCTTGTCACTGGCCTTTACACCCTTGGTGCATTCACGAGCCCACTTGCCTTCCTTGTTGTAGTTAGGACACACACCCTTCTTGGCGCCCTTCTTACCGCTGCCATGTCCGCAACCTCCTTTGGCCCCACTTCAACCACCATGTGATTTGGTGACGAGGGCCAATGAAGAAGACGAAGACTAACCATAGCTCCCTCACTACACCTCGTTGCTGATGTACTCTGTGACCACGCCATAGGTGAGCTTGTCCTCTCACATCCTCCTCAGACTGTGATGAGAAGGCTCCAACTGTTGAGAAGGGCCATGAGGAGGGCCATCGCTTGCAACTGTGCGTCCACCTTCTATCTCACGTCGTTGTACTATGAGGTTATGGACTCAATTTACTGCATGGCGGTGATGAAATCATCTCCCTCCTCGATTCTCATTGTCAGGAGTCGCCTCATTGTGAAGATTTCGTTTGCCAGAGATTTGGATTGATGGATGGCACATTTTTTTGGCAAGCCTCGGTTGCCTGCTTGTAGCCCTAGAAGTAGCCCAACTACGACTCGGCTGTCCTGGACACCATCAGCATGAGCACCATCTTGACCTTCTTTGCGAATTCCTCCTTCTAGGCTTCGGTCACCGTCACTTTAATGAGGACTTCTGTTCCCATTATAATCTCCAGCAGCCCCTTATTTGCGAGGCGCAACTCGAAGTGCCACGTCCATAGGCCGTAGCTAGGGCCACCTACATACTGCTAGTTGGGTTGCGTCTCCTTCTACACCATTTTTGCTGTCTTCCACTCCGGGGCCTCAGAGTTTGAGCGTGATGTCGTCTCGGACGACAAGATCGTCCGTTATAAAAGCCGTGAGCGCTTTGTAAACCGGTCATGGCCGAGGGCCCATAACCCTTTGTTAGAAAATTCGTGTGATGAGGTTCCGACAATGGTCTGATCGGACTCTAGTGGTTCATGTCTTCTGTTTTTGGACATATTTGAGACCGACCATTAGCTTTCTGGTTGTCTCATGCTATGAGTAGGAGTTTAGGGATAATCAGTTTTGTGTAAGGATGAATGCAGTTTTGCATTACTTTATGAAAATAGACATAATTTAAATTTCTTTACAGCTAGTTATAAGCTCTCCAACGCACCAACCCATGCATGATTTGGATCACCTTAGCTCTCCTTACATTAGTCAAAGCACAACACCCTAAACCAGCCACTCAACCGTCGGCGCACACCGCGTTGCTCGCGGAGGCGCATTCACACACCAAGGACCCATCAAAATGCTATACCCTAGGTGCAGATGTCCTTACACGCAGTGGTAGTGCACCTCACGCCTTTAGGGTCTATTTTGATGAGTTCATCATCGAGTTTGGTGATGGGGATGGGTGTGGTTTGAAACCTGTTCACAGGCCTGTAATCAAAATTTTGACAAGTCCCCGCGTAACAAACTGTAATACTAAGCTTTGGACTCTGAGCCAGGATTTTGGCAAAGCCCCTCGGTAACAAACTACACTGTTGATATCCGGCCAATCATCCACCGACAGTCAAACCACGGCCGTTTCCCAGAGCTGTCGCGCATAACTTAACTTTGGAAGCCCATATCTCTCTCATTACTTGTCAGATTCCGGTGAAACAGCTTCCATGGAATTCAACCACTCATCAAATTTTCGGAGCAATCATCCATTTTAGGATTTGAGCCATCATTGAGGTACTACATCCAAAACTCAGAATTTCCCTCTCTTTGGTGGCTCGCCGGCGCCTCCGGCGCCACACTAGGGCATACGAAGCGGGAAATGTTCAACAGCCATCGAGAAATGAAAGGTCTTTGGGAATTAATGGTGAAGATACGTAATGCATCTTTATAAATTCAGATTCTTTTTGGTGGATCAAGAAGTCGACCAAAAGGTGGTGATACGTTTGCCGTAGGTTTGCGATAGCGGTCGAAATTGTCAGAATGTTTGTAAAGATTCACTATAGGTGGGGATAGGTGGCTGGTATGCCCTCAACCGTCGGAATGAATATCGCGATCTCACGATGTGATGGGTTGTTTGTGTAATAACATAAATGCCCACTCAAAAAGATTCAGGACTTGTGAACGTTTGGTGTGTAATGGAGGGTGGGAGGGGGCTTGGCGTTGAATGTTGCGATGTTCAACGTCTTCCGAGTAGGACAACTCGTGCCATCTTAACGGGCATGTCCTTATCACAACGAGAGTCGTGACTGAACAACAAAAGAGTTAACACATGCCTTGAATCCTAAGGTCATGTTTCGGCCGTCTACAACTGAGAATGATTTCGAGTGATACTATGCCATGTACCCCGTCCATATGCAATGTACCCAAAGGGTGGACCGTGTGTCATGCAGTGTTTTTGTACGACAGGACAGATGATGAAGTCGAAATGAAAAACAAGGTAATTGGAGATCTACTTTCCGAAGTTGGGGTGAATGGAGACCTACATTTTGAAGGTGGGGTGGATGGTGACCAACGTTTTCAAGTGGGAGTAAATGACACTATGTCATCAAAAAGGCGGAGTATGTAACGTAATTCGTGAAATAAATATACATGTATTTGTTTTTCAACGTACGACAAACCATGTACGAATAGTTTGTCATTCGTGCATTCATCTTATGAATCTCCAAATATGTTCGGTCCATCGTTGGCATTTGGACATATTCGTCGTGGGTGGGGGTCATGCGGTAGCAAACGGATATCAAACCTCTCCCATATGCCAAGCAAGAAAAAACATTTCCATATGCATGAAGGATAAATTGACCTTGGGGCCTGAGTTCTTACATTGTCATGACGTGAGAACTTGCATAGCACGATCCATTAGCGCCGGAGCCCGTGTTCGGGCGGGGGTCAAGAAGACGCCCCGCCAGCTGCAAGCACGATTTGAGATAGCCAAAAAGTTACCGAGCTTGCCATCTCAGACAACGGTTTGTAGGGAGAAAGCGCCTAAAACGCATCCTATGATGTTGTGAGATCCTAAACCTTACGCTATGGAAGGACAACATGATAGGAACCTGTTCTGTTGACACGTTTTATTTCCCAATTGTTACATAAGAAATTCAATATGGTTTACGAGATTGTTCGCTACCCACCGACGTTCATGGGCAAACACTGGCCACTGATGTTTTTGGATCGAGCCTCATTCTGCTAGCACATAGCGAACGGGCCCTGAGGTTGTCAAGATTGGGCAATCAGGCCCTCTGGTTGGTCAGATCGGCCGATGGGGCCGAAGGGTTGGTTACTCGTCAAAACAGGTCCCCGTATCCAACCGTGCAAGAAACCAAGGCTCGGAGGTTGAAGTGATTATGCATTTTTAGGTGAAATATCATGAAGGCAAAGGTATTACGAATAAATGGTTCTGGTGTGGGCGTCGCGAAAAGAACCCCCAGAATGCAGGTAACTAGAGTTCAACGCTTGGAACGCAACAGGTGCGACATTCTGAAATTGACTAAACTAGTTGTAGTTTAGGTGGTAATGTCGCCACCGGCCCTTGGGAGCTGTTACGGAGTGGCCGACTACCTCATAAAGAGGCCGACAATAGTACGAGTACGTCGCAATGGCGGGATCAAAACTTAACGATTGCCGAAACGAACTAATTTGTCATAATCCTTTGTGAGGCTATGACCATCACTTTAGTTGAACTTATTGTACTAAATGCAAGCACCGTGTCAAGATGCTAATTGGTTGGTTTTTATGCTCGTATAAATGAAGTTTTTGTGTGGGCCCTTCAAATGTGTGGATGCATCAAGCTTTCCGTGTTTTCCTACCCTTTTAAACATCCGTCATGTTGTTGCAAGGCGAGTGTGCGGTCCGACCCCAACTGACACGCAAAACACACGCGAATGGCCCTCGCCTGTTCGACCTGCGCCACTTTCAAGAAAACGAACTAATTCTTTGAAATCATAGTTCACACGTATAGATTCTGTGTGAAAGTGGGCCATGACTAATAGTTGAACCCAGTAGTTATGTGGTTTTGCGCTTTACTCTTACTATTTAGTGAAGCGCGCAAATTGATAGTTCGAACTCATAACTACTTTAGTCAGCTTCGGGGCACCTCCTAGATTAGCACACGCCTAAAGAAACGTGTGGCGGAGCAGTAGTTTCCCGATCACCGATGTAACAAATAGGGTTGCGGTATGACCCATTCTTCGGGTCTTCCTGGCAATTTCTCGTAGTAGGTTTGCAGCTTCTGCTGCAACCCTGGCCCTGATTCGACGCTTTTGCTTTGATTTTGATTCTATGAGACCACTACAATCAGCGCTCGATTTTGACGTTTTCTTTGATTTTGCGCCCAAACGTCCTCGGTTCGAATGTGCGCATAACGTGGACGTTAGGCCTGTAACCTCCCGCTGTTTCTCCCCCTGTTCTCCGGTTGTTTTCCCTGATTTTGCGGATACAACTGGATACTAGGCGCTGCGGGGTATGGCGACTCGAGCGATCACCGAGTCGCTGAGTCTCCGCCGGTACGCGACGTCGGTTCGAGGGTTCAAGTTTGAACATTCGAGCTAAAATGAGAAAAAATGACATCGTCGACTAATCGGTACGATCTCGCCGCTACTTTTATTAAACCTTATTTTCGGGTAAGTTTACACACATGAACGTCCAGACGTTATACGTCTGAAGACGATCCCTCCAGACGTTTGGTTTTCGGCCTCCCAGACGTTGGGAGGCGTGCCACATCGGCATAAAATCGGCGGGTGACGGTGTACAATCAGCGCCGAAAGTATGATTTCAACCAAACCCATCGCAAGGGAAAATGGCGCACTTGCGGGGATCGCGAAAGCTCGCACAAGCGCTCGCCATTTCGCGTCCCGCTTTCCAAAAGCGCGGGACCATAGAATCAAAATCAAAATCAAAGCCTCGGATCTCCACCCCTATTGGGACGTCGCACGGGGCCTTCATCGTATCTAGCTGGCTGTACCGAAGTGTTGCTGCAGACGCTCCTGCTGCGTGTCCGGAGTCTGATGCTCTCCCCTTGCCAACAGACAACCGGGTCATGAGGCACTTCTGACGTCTGACGGCTCCTTCGAGGAAGAAGGCCCTCTGCATCTCCATGTCCTTCAGGAATCTCTTCGATCAACCAGCCAGTGCGAATGTTGGCCGGATGCCGATGCAGCAGCTGCTGTTTATCTTGCTCTGGTCGCAGCAATGGCGCCTGACGGCGTGACCGCCCTTGCAGCAAAGGGATCTTGGGGCCTAACCACCCTTGCAGTAAGGGAGTCCGTGGCCTTCGCTGCGCTTACAGCCTCAACACCTGCGTGTGCCACAGCAGCGGCATGTTCGTCTGCCCCTGCCGGTGCAGCATGGGCACATGCGTCAGCAGCGCCTGCCTCAACGCCTGCGGCAGGAGTTGTTTGAGTCACGAGTCACGCTGAGAACCTACAAAGCCACCCACATTGCGTCCGACAACCCCGCTCCTCTTGGCCACCACACCAACCCTCTTGCTGAAATTGCCCATGCCAGTCCCTGCCGCAGCTCTACCATATGCTGCAGGTCCGAAGATGAGTTTCAGCTCCGATTTGGGCCACCAATCATCTTCAGCAGCTACCAGTGGGGTTGGTCATCTTCCAGTCGGCCAGGCTGCCGAAATGGCTACCTCTCCCCACCAACCTGGCCTTGTTGTCCCTGTTCCAGATAAAGCATCTCCGTGCGTCCCAGTCAGTGGCCCTGCTGCTCCTGCTGCCTCCCCAACCGTGCCTCCTCCTTTCCCAGGCACCAGGCCAGTCATCTGTGCTGCGAGACATGCAGACGAAGCTGGTCACC